>PVJA010024097.1:5477-24006 GCA_004027025.1 Myocastor coypus
TTTTTTTTTTTTTTTTTTTTTTTTTTTTTTTTTTTTTTTTTTTTTTTTTTTTTTTTTTTTAAGGAAGTTTTATTTTTATTTATTGTTTTTTTCTTGTTTCAGAGCCTGTGTTTATTCACTCATCTTTTTTTTTATGGCTGGCTCAGCCCGCCCCGAGGGCAGGGCTGGCGCAGCATGTGGCGCCGGGGATCGAACCTCGGTCCCTGAAGCTGCCCAAGCTTCCCCCATGCAGGCGCTTCTTAGACCATTGAGCCATCCCGCCGGGCCCCTTATTAAATATTTTGTTGCATCAAATTTGCTAAACTCTTAAATAATCTATTAGGTGATTTCTAAATATTGCTCTGATGTGTGTGGATTTGAATTACCACGAGGTTATGCTTGAGGTGGGCCACTGAGTGGATTTAAAGTACTAATCAGGGAGTCCTGGGCTAAAGATGAAGACACGGAGGGTAGACGGGATAGTGATGGCTTCGGGGTCTCTGTGCCCTGTACATTTTTCCAAAGTCCCTTTGATTGCAGCCATTGCTCTTTTGGTGCTAAGCCCACCTGTTCCATGTGAACTCAGTGGCATGGAGGTCACAGTAGCCTGCCCTACCCTGACCACAGGTGAAAGACCCATGATTCCACACACCCTTTTGCATTGCCGTGGCAGTCGGCTCACAGAAGAACACATAGGCCAACCTGGGTCAATCATGGCATTTCCAAAAGCTTTATACTTGGAGTTAGCTTTTTCCGCTGAAATTGTGACACTGGGAGGACATGGTTGGTCATCACTAGAGTTCATCTTCGAGTAGACATAAGGTGAAAATTGAACTTAACTTAGGTCAAGGGAAACAAAGAGAAACTGAGATATAAGGACATTACGTTGACACTGGCACGTGCTATACCTAAATCCAGTGATAATTTCAGACTTTTCAGAAGTCTTTTTGTAAGAGCTACTTTGAGCATAATTTACATCATTTGAAACTAAAGAGGTCATTATTGGTGCAGAAGTTACCTATGTGTTTAAGCAACAGCCAAAGCGAACTAATTGTGATTACAAGCCAGGATGTAGCTACTACATATAAATAATACCAAAACAGAGGATCTTGAGCTGAGAGACACAGTTTGCAAGATGGTCCTATTAATTTAACAAAATACACAGATAGATGTTATTAGAATTCTTCTTTTTTTTTTTTTCTTTGTCTTTTTGAGACAGGGTCTTAATATGCAGTTCAGGCTGACCTTGAGCTCACCTTTGTAGCCCAGTCTGGTCTCAAACTTGCGCTGATCCTCCTGCCTCAACCTCCCAAGTTCACCACCACGTCTGGCTACTAGAAATCTTCACAATCAATTTATACTATATTTATACATGATTTCTGCTTCAACTAAGCACTGTGTACATAGGACTTCTGCTGTGAAACAATTCGTTGAGTGTGTGGATATTCACAACATAGTATAAAAAGCCACAAAAGCACTCTGAAATCAAAGCAAAAGACATTTCCTTTCCTGCTTAGCAAAAAATACCCTCTCAGAACTGGCCATATCTTGTCTCTGTGTGTTTTTCTCATTCTTTATGATTTACGTCCTACACCTTCTGGTTTCTGCCTGTGTCTCAGTCTCTATGCTAATTAACATTAGTACCTTCATCTCCTCTTCCTTTCGCCATTTCTCACTTTGATCTGGTTTCTAGGTCCTGCTACCCGCAGCCCATATCCTTACCTCTCCTTCTGGGTGGCATCTATTTCACTGCGTTTCCCAAGGCCCCATTCTTCCTGGACTGACTTTCCCTCCAGGATGCTTCTTTCTACTGTGTTGAGTTTAAATTTCTCTGCATCCCAAATCTGGCCTAGTGCCTATAGAATATAACATTCAAGTCATTTCCCAAACAGGACTCTGAAAAATAAAATTCGGTGACTCATTTTTTTTCTTATTTTCCTCTTTGAATATATGCAGCTATCGGTGGGAGAAGTTGCACATGGAATCTCATTAATAATGCCTTTGTTTGGGGGAAACAAAGGCAAACGTGAGTGGCTGGTCCACTGCTTTTCAACACACTGTACCTACTCTGTTATCCCCCTGTGGGTGGTGGCAGTGGGAGTTGGGAAACTGACCCTTGTCCAGGGAGAGAGGGACCCTGAGTGGTCTCAGTGAATCCTGGTAATCTTCTTCCCCTTATCAGCAATTGCTTTAAGAACTCAGACAGAGCCTTACATTCCACATGTGTGACAGCACAGGGGTAAATGACATATATCGATCCCAATAGAGAGTAGAGAAGGGTTTCATTCCACAGGAGGTGGGGGAAGGATTTTTCTCTCCCCTCCTTTCCCATTCCACGCCCCTTGCTGCTCCTTGGGAAAGAACAGGAAAACCTAGGGCCTTAACTGTTACACATAGCCGTCACCTCATTGCACATAAAAGCAGCTCAGGGTAATGCTGAAGTTGTATTCAAGAGGGCAGAGAGATAGTATGAACTTGAGTGTTTCATAACATTGTGCATGCCATGCCCATCAAGACTTCTAGATAAGGGTGTCATACATTCTGCGTTGTTTCAAACCTTCTGATTAAAAAAGCCGATGTGACCAACATACTGGGTTTATTAGCATTCTTTTGTAAGATCAAGTTTTGCATCCAGGAGAATGGATAGAGGTGGAAAAAGTGGAATGAGAAACATTTTCCAGAGAAGGATTGGATAGGATAGGTGCAGGGAAAAGGATTTAGGAATATTAGAAAATACATGTTTGATATACTACAGTGGTACAGTGACTCCTATGTTTCTAGGCAAAGATCATAAGACTGGGCCTCAAGTAGAGTAAACAAGAGTAAGAGACAGCAGTGACATTTGTGAATCACTTTCTAGTTTCCAAGGGGCTGCCACTATCTGATTGCAGTTGAGCCTTAGAACTCACTCTGGAGTAACGTTTTATCACCTACAGTGTACAAATGAGGCAATTAAGGATCAAGATGCAAACAGTGGCACAGAGCCCTGCGGCTTAGGATGCCAAACCCAAGACGGACTTCAGAGCTCCAGCTCGCAGGCCTGAGCTGCCTCTGCCACCCATGCTGGCTCCACCCTTTCCTGGCTGGTGGTGTCTTCCTCAAAGTCAAAACCAGTTCTGCTTATTGGCATCTCTTTGGAAAGGCAGCCCCAGGGCCTTCGTTATCGGCTGTGGTTTTTTGATGTCTCTTACCATGAAATGGGCTTTATTTCTTGGCATCTAATCCCTCCCTTGTCTGCTCGCTCTGCTTCTTCACTTCATTAGGCTTCCTGTTGGTTTTGAGTCATGAACACCCCGGGTCGACAACTGGAGTCAATTTCTGCATTTGATTCAGAGGAACTCAACTGAACGGGTCCTACACAATGGCGAACTTAGTGGGTCATTACAGCTAGAGTAATTCTCAGGAAATGTGATGAAACTATAGAACAGGTATCCTTAATCCTGAATAATGAGCCGAGAGCGAATAAGGTGTTTTTGATAATACCTGGGAGACTATCGATATTTCACCAAAAATAAGGAAAAGGAAAATGAAAAGGAGTGGAAACAGTAATAGAAGAAGCACCGAGGGAGAGACATGAAAAACGTGTGTAAATATTAGGACTCCAAGTCTGAATATATATGCACTGATTTTCTTTTTGGCCCTTTCTTGTTAGGATACGTTTGTGATACGTGAAAGACGCATTCATAGTGGATAACTGCTGTATGTACTTATCACCTCTTGATCCCTTTCACTTCCTCTCTCCCATCTGCAATTCTGCTTCCACCTTCACACAGGAAGTTACTTTTCTTTCTTTTCTCTTTTCTTTTTTTTACCTTTTTGAGACAGGGTCTCACTATGCAGTTCAGGCTAGCCTTGAGCTCACTTTTGTAGCTCAAGCTGGTCTCGAACTCACACTGATCCTCCTGCCTCAGCCTCCCAAGTGCTGGGATTACAGGCGTGAGCCACCATGCCTGGCTAGGGAGCTACTTTTCGATCAGGTTTTTCATCTACTTTTGAGTTGATTGAGGCATTTCTTAGGAAGTGCAGTCAGCTGTTCGACTGAGATTCTTCAGTAGCCCTGAGTTTCTGAAATCAGTACCTTCTGTGCTGGGGTCACTCTGACTCAGCACCGACAAAGGGCAGACATGATCACGAATCTACTGGCCTACAAGCCTAGCCTACTTGCCTCCGATGAGTACCTACCACATTGGTTTCTCGAATATCACTCTCACAATATGGGCAAATTACAAAACTCTCTTGATCATTTCCTAATGTTGCATACTTTCCCTTCTTTCTGTAAGTTTTACAAATTCCTGTGGGAAGCCAAGGTTAGGAAGTTATGGGGTCAAATGATGTTTTAATTACTTGTTCTTGTGTACATTTCTATTTTTGAACTTGAGAAATCTTTCTTTTCCTGATTTAGTGAGGCATGCCATTTTCTTTCTTTCTTTCTTTCTTTCTTAGCTAGATTTTTCTTGGCCCCCCTCCCATCATCTTGTATGTAGTATTACTTAGCTAAGGTGAAATTTGAATGACAATCAGAACATTTCAAGAACGGATCATTAGATCAAGAGAAATTTCAGTTACATTTGACCTACACTGATCCTTCTCTGTTACTTGTGATATCTTTGGATGCTCTGACATCATAGATGTGGGTGCTGGGCTATCTATATCCAAGGCAAATAACAAGGTGAGTTTCTTGTATGCTTCCACTTTAATAAGCAGATGGCAGGTGATTTGGTTAAAGCACTGGTGAGCAAGAAAAACTACAAAAGGGAACATTTTACCTTGTTTTTACTTTTAGGATGAACATGATTCTTGGAATCCAAGAATGTGAAAATAAACAAGGCACTGGAGGGGCATCTGATTTGTTTCACTAGTGGAACCGTGAGATTTATAGAGAAAAATGGATGGGTTTGCACAAATCATAATGATTAAATGCAAAAAGTCATATAAGAGAAGAGTTCAAGTAAATTAAAAGGTAGTATAAATCAACGTGCAAAGACATCTGCGAAGATCAAACATATAATGTGCAGTTGTCACCTTGTAATTCTGTATAATAAAACACGTCCATGAGAACAGACTCCGTGGAGTGCGTATCTCAAGAGCTGTTCTTCCACATTGGTCCAAGGGAAGTTGGTAATTGAAACAAAACCATAAATTGTGAAATCACAGTTTTCAATTTACATGCAAGCTAGGGAAGGTTTTAAATGTCCAACTCGGTATTTTCTTTCTCTGGACTTCACCATTCTCCCCGACAGCTTCATGTACTTTTATGTAGAATAATAGCTCAGTGTGTGGGCTTCTCCTTTCTTTTCCCCTGAGAGGACAGCGTGGGGAAGAGGAGCTTGGGTCTCACTCATTGCCCTGGGATGGTGGTGCTGGCGATAGGGGAGGAAGTTCATTCTCTGCCCTGCCCCCACTGCCCTTGGACAGTGGTGCTGGTGAGAGGAGACAGACACCTCCTAGCAAAGCCTCCACATCAGTGATAAGGCTATCTAACATTCGAAGTTTAAAAGCATCAACTCAGAAAACAAAATGCCCAGCCCATCCAGGACAAATTCTGAACAAAAAGAGGCAGAGGAAATGAGAAGCCAACAAGCAGAGCTCTCTGAAGTGACAGCAGCGGAAGTGAAAAGGCAAATGGAAGAAACGGTAGAACACACACCTGCTAAGTACCAAAGATGACTACAAAAATAAAAGACACGAAGGCAGACGCAAACGTAAGGAGGAGTTCAGGAAAATGAAGAAAATGATGAATGCCCAAAATGAACAAGAAATGGAATCAACGAAACAGGTCCAAACAGGAATGCAGGAGATAATAAACGCCACTGAGAATATACATAGCAGATGGAATGAAGGTGAAAATAGACTTTTAGATCTACAAGACAGGAGCATGACCAGAAACCAGGAAAAGAAAGATATCTTAAAAATCACAAGAGACATGGAAAATCAGTTCACCAGCCAGAGGATAAAGTAAAGAAAAGCAATGTAAGATGGATTGCAATCAGCAAGAAAGTTGGAGACAGTACAAAATCCACTAAAAATCTCTTCACATAAATAATGACAGACAGTGTCTCAACATGGATAAAGCATTTGACATACACTTTTGACATTAGTGCATGGTGATAGACTAAAATTCTAGTTTTCGTCTTCCTCATGTGAAAAGCCAGTTTTTCCAGCACTCTTTATTAAAAAGGCTCTCTTTCTTCCTGTGGAATCTTTGGACCCTTTTGTCAAAGATAAGGTGGCTATGTTCATACTCACATCTACATCTTCTAATCTGTTCTACTGATCCTCAGGCCTGAGTTCTTTTTCCTGTACAATGCTGATTTTATCACAAATCTTGGAAACAATTCATACACTTGTCAACCGAGGAATGGATAGAAAAGAATGGTATTTTTATAAAATGGAATATTACTCAGATGTAAAGAGAGATAAACTTGAGGCTTTTATCAGTACACAGGCACAACTAGAGATGGTACAGCTAAGTGAAATAGATCAGACCTACATGTGTATTGTCACCCTAGTGTAAAAAACTGAGAGTGAGTAAATCTGAAATTTACAATTGATACTGTGAAAAGGAAAGAAACTGCTAAAAAGAAAGACTGGGGTGGGGGAAAGGAGAAAGGAAGGAAGGAAAAAAATATCCACACATACACAATAAAGCTAAGATAATTGTAGTAATAATTTTTGTTGGTTCATTGAAAGCAATACTTACTGCACAGTTTGATCAGTTTTATTTGCCTATAGCTGGTGAACTGAACAACTACTTTGAAGATAACAATAAGAAATATGACAAACATTGTTGATTTCTTATCATCTTGTTTTGAAAATTTGGTACCATTTTTATTGCTTTCTCTTCTCTTTAATGTAAAAGATGAACACTAAATATAAAAAGGAAAAAAATCTTAAAATGAATTTAACATACAAATAAACAAAGTATATAAAACTGGAAAAATCCATGACCAAAATAAAAGTATAAGGGGCTTTAGGGTTAGCTTGGTGGTTAAAGTGCCTGCTCAGGAATACCTGTGAGGCCCAGGAGGCTGTGGTTCGATCCCCAGCCCTCACCATTAAGGTAACCTGAGCCAGCCAAAAAAATCCAAAATAAAAGTATAGCAAACCATAAACCATATAATAATCAAGATTTCAGACATGCAGCACAAGAACAAAATATTAAAAGTGGCTAAAGGAAAGGCACATGTCACCTATAAAGGAAAGCCCATCAGAATCACAGCACACTTCTCAACCTAAGCTCTAAAATCAAGACGAGCTTGGAGTGAAGTATTTCAAGTCATACAGGAAAACAATCTTCAACCCAGATTGGTGCCTCCTGCAAAGCTACCTTTCAGAAGTGAAGGAGAAAGTCCATACTTCTGTGACAAAGAACAACTGAAGAAATTTATGACCACCAAAGTAGCTCTACAAGAGGCTTTGAAAGAAATGGTACAAGGAGACACCAAAGGCCATAAACACAAGCACACCGATAGAAAGAAGTCACCACACAAGACAAGCAATTAAACAGAGAAGGACAGCAGACATACAGCGGGGAAACCCTAGAACACCAGAGTGCACATTCTTCTCAGCTACACATGGGATGTTCTCCAAAATAGATTATTTATTAGCCAACAAATCATTCTTCTCCTTCTCCTTCTACTGCTCTTCCTTCTCCTCCCCTTTCTTCTTTTGTATCTTGGGCAGGATCTACAGGGTCTCACTACACAGATCAGACTCATAGTGATATTCCTGTTTTCAGCTTCCCCAGCAGAGGGATTACAGGCACGTGTCACCATGCCCAGTCTCAATTACCATCTCAGCATGTTCCAGCGGTGGGGGCAGAGCTGGCCTGGCATGCCAGGAACAAACCCTGGTCCTTGCATCTGACTAAGCAGGTGCTTTAATCCGCTGAGCTATCTGGCAAGCCCAAATCATCCTTAAATGTAGTAGAGTTGAAATCATACCATGTATACCATCTGACTACAGCACAATGAAACTGGAAATTGACGACAAAAGAAACCACAAAAACTACATTACACATTAAATTAAGTAACATTTTCTGAGCAATCAATGACTCACAGAGGAAACTGAAGATGAAATTAAGCAGTATATACAATCAAATGACAGTGTTGCTACCACGTGTCAAAACTTATGGGATGCCATAAAAGCAGTCTTACAAGGGAAATTTATAGTGATGAACACATACATCAAGAAAACAAAATGAGCTCAAATAAGCAAACTAAGATTGAACCTCAAATTTCTAGAAAAAGAAGAACAAATCAAACCCAAAGATCATACAAAAAAAGAAATTATAAAGACAAGAGCAGCCATTAATGCACTAGAGACTAAGACAATAGTACAAAGAATCAATGAACTGAAAAGTTGGTTCTTTGAAAGAATAAAGAAAATTGATAAAACATTAGCCAATCTCATCAAAAAGAGGAAAGAAAAAAACACAGATAGAGGCAATCAGGAATGAAAAGGGAGAAACCAAAACGAATCTCGTAGAAATCCAGATCATCAATACCTACTATGAGGGCCTACACTCTAAGGAGATGAAAAGCACAGAATAAACGGACAGATTCTTAGGCACAATCAAGTTGCCAAAATGAAATCAAGGAAATGCTAAATAAACTGATAACAATCAATTAAATTGAAAGCATAATTAAAGATTTACCAACAAAGAAAAGGTCAGGCCCTGATGGATTCACTGCTGAATTCCACAAGAAATTTAGAGAATATGTTATGCCACTAATGCTGAGAATCTTTAAAGAAATTGAAAGGGAAGCCATACTTCCAAAGTCATTCCTGAAAGCAAGTATTACCATGATTCAAAACCAGAGATGAACCCAACCAAGAAATAAAATGGCAGGCCAATTTCTTTTCCTTTCTTTCTTTGCGGAACTGGGGATTGAACTCAGGTCCTTGCACTTACCAGGCAAGCACTTATTCTACTGAGCTAACTCCCAAGCCTTTTCTTTAATGAACATTGATGCAAGAATCTTTAATAAGATGCTGATAAACCGAATGCAGCAAATCGTCAGGATTGTACATCACAACAAAGTAGGGTTCTTCTCAGGGATGCAGGGATGGTTTACCATATGCAAATTAATAAACATAAAACACCTTTTCACAGAACCAAAGGCAAAAATCACGTGATCATCTCAAGAGATGCAGAAAAAACATTTGACAAAGTCCAATAAGCATTCACCATAAAAATCCTGCAGAAAATTGCAAATGATGATCTTTATCTCAATCTTATAGAAGCCATTTATGACAAACCAATAGCTAACATTGTCTTAAGTGGTCTGTTATGGTTTATGTCTAATTGTCCCCCCAAAGCCTCATGCAATCCTTGGGTGGGGACTTCTAGAGTTTGAGACTTGATTCAAGATCCCTGGGATTACGTGTTTTAGTACTGATGGTATTATGAACCTAAGTACTTCTGGGATTATGGGTGTAACCTAAGGTGGATAGGCTGAGGTGGAGAGCCCGAATGTAATATAAAGAGAGACAGAGAGACAGGCTAGTGCTGTTGCTCTGCTGCCCTGATGATTGGCTGCCTCTGCCACCATTTTGTTGCTGTTCCACCGCCAAGGGAAGGAGCAACTGGCATGAGGGAAAGGAGAAAAGAAAGAAGGGAAAATAATTAAAGATGTATACAGTATGGCTTGTGTAATTGGAAATTTTTTTTAAGAATGTTTTTTAAAACTTTTTATTTATTTATTTTTTTTCTTGTTTCAGAACCTTCATTTGTTTATTCACTCATTTTTATGGCTGGCTCAGCCCGCCCCGAGGGCAGGGCTGGCGCAGCATGTGGTGCCAGGGATCGAACTGCGGTCCCTGAGGCCACCCAAGCTTTCCCAAGCAGGTGCTCTAGACCACTGAGCCATCCCGCCAGGCCCTGTGGTTTCTATAATTTTACTGCTGATTCTTGCCGGTCTATTGAAAGGAGCAGTTAAGGCTTAATTTTGCTCTCTCTCCTTTCATATTTTTAAAGTAAGTTTTAGACCAAGTTCACATGTTTATATCTGTAACCTGAGCAACTAATCTGAAAACAACAGTATGCAGTATAATGGCCATTGTTCAATTTCTGTAACATTTTTGCTAAAATTTTGTATCGTTTCCATTTTATTCTTTTACTATTTTTTGCTGTTTTTAAAAATAAAAAGAAAGACAAAAAAATAGAATAAATTCAGTAGTTTAGTGGGATACAAAGTCAACACTCAAAAATGAAGAACATTCCTACACAGAAGCAAGAAACTGGCAGAGAAAAATTAGTGAAAGCTCACCTTTCATGATAACATCTGACAAAAATGAAGTACTTAGGAACCAATTTAACAAAGTATGTAAAAGAACTGTATAGAGAAAGTCATCACAATGTCCTGAAAAAGGAGATTGAAGAGAGCTTCAGAAGATGCTCTTGGATTAGAAGAGCCAACATAATGACAATTGGTCATACTCCCAATACTGCTATACAGATTTAAGGCAATCCCAGTCCATGTACCATTATCATACCACATATATCTAGAGAAAATATTTCTAAAATTCATTTGGAACCAGAAAAGTCCTAGAAGAGCAAAATAAATTCTGGGCAACAAGGCCAGTCAGCGGCATCACAATGCCAGGTCTGAAATTATACTACAAAGTTACCCCGATAGAAACAGCCCGGCATTGGCACTAAAACAGGTCTGAGGATGCGTGGAAGAGGAGAGAAGGTGCTGGTGCCACCCTAAGCACACTTAGCCACCTTATCTTTATACACATGTTCACCGGAAGAAAGTCTCTTTAATAAATGGTGCTGGAAAAATTGGCTTTGTACCTGCTGAAGACTAAAACTAGACTCATGTCTATCTTGCTGCCGTAAACTATATCCATAGTGGATCAAAGATATAAGTATTAAAGTACAGGGCCAGTGAGATAGTTCAGCGGTCTAAAGCATCTGTTTAGGCAAGCTTAGGCAAGTGCAGGGAACCGCAGTTCCATCCCCCAATACCACATGCCATGTATAATGTGTACAATATACACACATATTATATATATGTATATTAAAATAGGAATATTAAATTTACTGGAAGAAAAAATGGACATGAAGTTTGAAGACTTAAGTTTAGGTATAAGGGTATACAGAGACTTCATGAACAAAAACTAGACTGCAAGGGAAATAGTACAAAGAATCAACAAATGGGACTTTTTCTATTAATAAGCTTTTGAACGAAAAATAAATCACCAACAGAATGCAAAGACAACCTGCAGAGTGGAAAAATTTATTGCCAGTTGTCCCACAGACAAAGGACTTATATGTACACCATATAAATAATTAAAACAAAGCAGACCCTCTAAAGTCAAAGAGCCAAGAAGAAAGTAGTCGTCTGAGATGAATATGCGCTTCTGGAATGAAGAAATATAATTGGCAACATGAAAAAACATGACACAATATTCAGCATTATTGTTCATTTAAGAGATGCAGATGGAAACAACGCTGAAACTCCATCTCACTCCAGAACGAATGGTTGTAATAAAATCCACCAATAACAAACGCTAGAGGGGCTGTGTGGAGAGAGGGACCCTCCTCCCCTGTTGGTTGGAATGTGTACAGGTGCAACCACTGTGGAAATCAGTGAAGATTCCTGAAAATTGTGATTAGAGAGCTCATTTAATCCAGCTGTTCCCCTTTTGAGTATCAGAAAAATTAAAAACCTCATATCACAGCGGCATAGATGTACTCATGCTTATAGCAGTGCAATTTATAGTATCTAAATCTTGGAAATAACCCAAATGCTCACCAGTCAAAAAATGGTTAAAAAAGGATGGGGCAGTTTGATAAAGAAAGGTAAACTGGAGACTTCGATAGGTATATGGATGCAACTTGAGACCATGCTCGTGAGTGAAATAAATCAGACCCATATGTGTAAACATAAAATTGTCTTGCTAGTGTGAAAAACTGAACAAGCACATAAGATTTGAAATGTACAGTACGTATTATGAATTGGGAAGAAGCAATTCAAAAGAAAAGGAAACCATGAAGAGGGAAAACGGGAAAGAAGAAAGGAAGAAGAAAACACATGTATACACAAGATAGTTAACATAAAGATATGCTGATTTCTCTCAGCTCATTGGAAAGGAAGGTCTGTGATAATATTGTTTAGCTGGCTCTCATGCTCTGTCTTCTACTCTGAATAAGCACTATGAAGACAACAATATGCAATGTGTCAACTACTGGCACTGTCCTACCTACCTGTTTTCACATTTGGTCTCACTGTTTATCTTTTTTCTCTTCAAAATTATAAATTTCTTTTCTTTTTTTACTCACTGTTTGGTTCAATCCAAAGTGAAACCAATATGAGGGCCAGATAATATTAACAGATCGTAGTTAGGGCAAAGGGAAGGAGCAAGCTGATTTCTGCCTCTAACTGCTGCCGGTGTGTCTCTCCTTAGTCTTTAAATCTCTGAGTATTTGGCAACACTACAGACAAAGGTGTGTGTGTGTGTGTGTGTGTGTGTGTGTGTGTGTGTGTGTGTGTGGTCATCCTTTGAGGTGCTATTTCAGAAAGAATTACAGAGTCACTGTTACTTACTCCATGATATTAATGCATTTATATCCATTATCTTACTTAAGCCTTTCAATAACCCAGGAAGGAAGGTAATATTATTGGATTTGACAGGTGAGAGAAAGGAGGTACATGCAGTGTTATGTAATGAGCTCGAAGTCACATAGCTCATAAATGGAAGTGTCAGGTCTTAAGCCTGCATTTGTTTCTCTGCAAAGCCTGTGCTGGTGTCACAGTATTCTGTACATTTTAAAAGCGAGGTCTTGAGACTGTGGGGATGAGAGGAGGACTCTGCTTCCAGAATTTCTCTACGCATGTCACATTCTCACTCCACCGCATTTTGCTCTTGCTTCTTTACCCATGACTTACAGAAAACAATGGAGGAGCCAAAGGAGAGCCAGTAGTTAGCACCAATTCAGATATAAAAGAAGGAAGTCTCCTCCAGTAGAATTTAGAGCGCTATTATGCCATGTTGCAACATTCTAAACTCAGAGGACTCACTCTTTCAAGGAACACAGTTCAGGAGTCGCGCTCAGGCAGGATTTCCACTGTCACGGATTGAGATCTTATTTTAGAACTTGGGGTATGAAAGACTGTTGATCATTTATTTGCACCTCGGTCTTTTTCTTTTGATTGAAAGAAGCATTTCTCCAAACTCGGTATGAAGAAAGATGCATCGAGAGGCTGATCCTGTTTGTGCCTGCTGACTGCACGTCACGCAGCTGTCACGTTGCCGAGACACAGTGCTGGATGTCCACAGCAGGAAGGTGGGCCAGTGTGAGGCAGCTCACACTTTCTGAGGATTCAGTCCCTAGTCTTCCGGTCTCAGAGTGGCGGCGGCAAGGGAGAGCATCGCAGTGAGGCAAAGCTGCTCAGTGCGTGGCAGCCAGAGGCAGAGCAGGAGCAAAGCACCAGAAGGAAAGGAGGTCAGGGCCAGATGCAGCACGCAAGGTCACACCTCCGTGGCTCACCCTGGCACGCTCAGAAGTGTGCTCTACTAACCCCTCTGGTGGTGCCCTGGCCAATCAAGCAGACAATTAGGCTTTACTGGCGAGGATTTAGGTGACTATCTGAGCTAAGAAGAAGTCGAGAAAACCGGGGCAGAAACATGACAGGGATCGCGTAGCTCCAGCGGTCTCTGGAGAAGAACCCAATTTTCTCGTCTATGTATACTCAAATTGAACACCAAGGTTTCAAGCAACTATTCATGCTATTCACACTTCTAAGGTAGACTCAAGTTTCCCATCCTTCCATAGAACCCTGTCTTGGCTGTGGTGGGATAGAAATATGGCGGGGCCGTACTTCCCTGATTGGGTCACTAACCGGCTGACTCGCGGATAGTCTGCCTGCGTTGGCCTGATCCAATTTGCTTAGCTCTTCGAAGAGGGGCTGGGTACTTTCTAAAGTGAAAGATTTCAGGAGACAGAGCTTCTCTTGTTGGCCTTAAAGAGGAAAACAGTCGTGTTTCCGAGGAGGCATGACCTGTGGCCTTCTAGGAGTAAGGGCTAACCTCTCTCCAGTATCCACGGAGAAAAGGGGATGTTGGTCCTCCCACGGTAGCAAGTATATACATAAATAAAAGATTTAAAAAAAACACATTAAGAAACTGCACTTGGCCCCCAGCCAGTAGCCTGGGCGAAGAGCAAGAACCTTGCTGCATCCGCAGCTGACACGGACTGTGGTCTGCGAAAACCTAAGGCTAGAAGCCTTCCATTCTGTGCCAGGTTTCTGACTACAGAACCACACCATGATGGCTATTTCTGTAAACCTCAGTTTGCGGGGATTCGTTATGCAACAGAGGAACACTCGTGCATCATCTGCATACTCACGACTCCGAAATTTAGACTTCTGTCTGTCTCTGTCTCTCTTTCCCTGTCTCTGTCTCATGGCAGTCCTCGTGCTCCAGCACCCCAGGTGCCGGGATGGTCAGTGTGTACCACCACACCAGACTTATGCTCTGGATTTGTGTCTTAAACTTCTGCCTGCTATCTACTTGATACCTTTATCTGGAAGTCAAATGGCCATCAGAACCTTAACATGTCTCGAGCAGGGTCCCACCTTTCTCCTCCTCTTTCATCTTTCTTTCTTTCTTTTTTTAATATCACAGCCGGCTCAGCCTGCCCTGGAGGTGGGGCTGGTGCAGCATGTGGTGCCGGGGATCGAACGGCGGTCCCTAGGGTTGCCTCAGCTTTCCTAAGCAGGCGCATTAGACCGCTGAGCCATCTCGCAGGCCCCATCTTTCAACTTTCTCCTAGCCCTTTTATCTGAAAAATAATGGATATATCCTTACATTTGCTTTGATCAAAAACTTGTCACGTTTCATGCTCAACCCTTTAGCAAGTGGATGGCTCCAGTCCTTAAGAGGAATTTCAAAATATTACCAGAATTTATCACCTCTCCCTAAGTTCTCTGCTATGTCTCTCATCTCTGTCTTCATGACGTTTCACATAGAATAATTTAATGGCTCCTAACAAGTCTCCAGATTCCATCATGTGTGGCTTGTGGTCTGTTTCTGACGTAGCCATCAGAACAGTGCTGCTAAGCGACAGATCAATGAGGTCTTTTATCTGCTTAGCACTTCGGAGGGCTCGCTGATAGCCTGGGTCACTCCGGCCTAGTCTTCCTAAGGCCAAATGCTCTGGCCCATCCTTTGACCTTGGCGGTCTTCTGTATTGTCTTTGAGTAAGTGGCCAGGAGAAGAGAAAGAAAGGTGTATAGCCGTTGACCCCAGCAAGGCTGTGCTTGTTTGTTTTAAAGAGGCAGCTCCTTGAGCCTACGGCTCCTGCACTTCAACTGCATTGGCCCCTTGGCTTCTCCTCGACTCTGCTAGGCTGGTGCCGGCTCAGTCCTTTGCATTTGTTCCGTCTGCGGGATTTGTCTCTGTTCGCGGCCTCATGCTTTCCTTCACCGCTTCCAGGTTTTCATTCGGTAAGCACTGTTTGTGGTGACAGCCTGGCTTTACCTCCCCCTCGCCTTCCTTTGCTCTGTCTTCCTGGTTCTTAGGGTTGTGCCGCATAGTTCATCTATTTTTGTGTTTTTATTGTTCGTCTTCTCCCTGCTTAGAGTGTTAGCTCCCTTCACTGGACATTTCTGTCTGATTGGTTTTTCAAGTTCCTGTGAGAGTATTCAATGGTGTTTATTGAATAAATCCAGGCATCGATGAACGAATTTCTGATAGATTTTTCCAAAGTGCCACTCCCCCCCCCCCCACTTCTCACTCACTCGATAACATTCTGCCCAAGAACTAATCAACATTCCAGGAAAGAGGAGGCCTGGCTGGCAGACAGCCCTGCACCTTGGCCACCTCTGGGCAAGACAACTTGCTTCACACCCCTCCCCTCCAGAGCAGACAGGGAATTCCTGAATGTTCTGACCTAAGCAAGTGGAGGGCGACTGACAGAGCTGAGGCAGAGGGGGGCAGGGCATGAGCTGGGCCCACCTTTACTCCATACCCTAGAACAGACTTCACCTCTGGGGGTGTCTGCAGCTCACCCTGTGAGATAAACTCAAAGAAAAACACACTAGAATCAAGAATCTCAAGGAAGGCCTAGGGCACTGGACAGAGTCTTTATATAAAAGAGGAAGGAGAGACACCTTAGGAAGTTCTTAGAAGAGCTGAGCCCTGGGGAGCTGGGGTGGGAACCCCACAGAAGAGGCATTTGCTGTCTTCCCAAGCTGCTGTCATCTGGAATCTGGCACGGAGCCCTTCACAGTCCCTCTGGCCTGTTTCCCACCAGAGCTGCAGGCCCAGGCCTGAGAGGCCTGCTGGGGTTCCTGTCTCTTCTTCCCACGATGAGGGGACTTCTCTCTGCTTCTAGGGCTGCACATGGGTGGTGCATTCCTGCCCTCTGGGGTCGGAACTCCAGCAGTAGCTCATTCTCTTCGCTGTGGTGACACCCAGGGCACTGTGGCTGCCATGAACTTCAGCTGTGTCATGTGTCTCACAGACTTCTGGGTGCAGCAGCCCC
Source organism: Myocastor coypus (assembly GCA_004027025.1). Taxonomy (NCBI): domain Eukaryota; kingdom Metazoa; phylum Chordata; class Mammalia; order Rodentia; family Myocastoridae; genus Myocastor; species Myocastor coypus. Next base: position 21,955 of record PVJA010024097.1, read on the forward strand.
CAGGCCCAATTATCTCAAGTGAATGTGGGAAAGAGCATCCGGGCAACAGACAGCAAGCAGCTGCATTGTAGTTGGAACTGATTGGAAGGTGAAATTTATATTGCTAGGGAAGAAAAACGACAGTCTTTCTGAGTAGAGTGACTCAGCAGTTTGTGGAGCTGGCCTTCCTCCCTCACGCGCGCCTCTGCCAGTGTGCTGTAAACATCAGCCGGGGTTATGGCCAGCACGAAGCTCTGTGCAGCAAGCGACTCTAGTCCCTTGTGTTCTAGAAGTGGATTACCAGCTTGCCATCACTATAGCTGTCACTCAGATACCCATCTTCAACAGCTCCTGTCCAGTGGCAAAAAACATAGTTCTCACGTAGAAGACTCATGGGAAATTGGTCAAGGAGACACAGTTCTGTGAATATCGGGCCTTTTAGAGATAGTTGTTTAAATTCAGTAATTTATTTTGCATTCAGATAATGTATATTGACCTGTTGGATTCTTTTTTTTTTTTTTTTTAAATCTTTTGGCATTTGTTTAAGGGCATGCAATATATTTGTAATTCTAACACTGATTGTATTTCTAAACCTTAGAAAGTAGGTTTAGAGAGTCAGTCTTTGTTTTTTTTCTGGAACCATGGATTGAACTCAGGTCCTTGTGCTTGCCAGGCAAGTGCTTATTGTACTGAGCTATTTTCCCAGCCCCTAAAGAATCGTCTTTGAATAAAATTAAGACTACTACTAATAGCGATGATAATGATAATTATAACCATACTAACAGTTACTGTAATGGAGAATTTATTACGTTCTAAGGAGAGTGCTAGGTACCTAGATTATGTCGTTTAACTTTTCTTTTTAAAAAAAGTATTTTTAAAACATTTATTCATTTATTTATTTATTTGGTACAGGGTCCTGCTGTGCAGGTGAGCCTCACAGTGATCCTCCCGTCTCAGCCTCTCTAGCGCTGGGGTTACAGACCTGTGCTACGACGCTTGGTTTCGGTGAGCGGCACAGTGGCAAGCTGTGAGGGGCTGACAATCAAAGCCCGTTCTTTGCACTTGCCAGTCAGGCGCTTCCACCTCGGAGCTCTCTTCCCAGCCCTCATGTAACTTTTCAAATCTCTGCTTCTCATCCTAGTCAATGGAGGGCTCATTTAAAGAGCGCTGGTTTTGAAATCCGATGAAGGTGGGTTGGGTGTGAGTCCCACCCGTACCACCCACACTGCTGTGTGACAGTGACTCAGTTACTTTAACCTCCTTAGGAAGTGTGACTCGCAGTGCTTATCTTACGGCATCTGTGAAAAGTTATAATAAAATGCAAAGCTATGTGTAAAACACTAGATATGGAGTCTAATAGTCTCTCTTCCTCGGTAGTGGCACTGAATAATGACAATAAACTCACCACGAGCTACACTTACCAAAGCTCCTTACCTCAATAAATAAACAAACAGGATTGGGACACAGCGGGACGTATTTCCCCACTCGAGGCTCCAGGGGACAGTGCACACTGGTGATTTGGATTCTTAGCCATGAGCAGAAGAGAAGATCAGGGAGACCGACACAGGCGCTGCCCTTCTCTCCATCCCTAGGCCTAGGCCGGTGGACCACACATGATTGCTTTTAAGTGCCTCGTTACTCTTCACTGCACTTCTAGTTTCTGAAAGGTGCAAGCACCCTCTGTGACAGGAAGAGTGCAGAGAGGCACAGGGAGACAGGAAAGGCACCCTGAAAAGACTCCTGGCCCAAGATACTGATAAACACTGGAGCATAGCACAGGCCAATTAGCACCATAATCTGTGGGAGCGGGAGGAATTGTGGTGGTTTTCCCATAAGACTTACATGTGCATCTATTTTGGAATTTTCTATCATGGGAGTCAACACAGTTTTGGTTGATTTATTCATTACTGTCTCTGGAGAGGTTTCCTCTGAATTTCCTCTGGGGTAGGAGGATTGGGAGTGGGGAAAGACAGATGGAGGTGGGGCTGTGGCTGGGAGAGACAGAGACAGAGAGATGGAGAAGAGAGAGACAGAGAGATACGGAGAGACAGCGAGAAAGAGACAAAGAAAGGG
>PVJA010024098.1:0-32253 GCA_004027025.1 Myocastor coypus
CGGGGCAGCACCCTGTTCCTCACCTTCTCAATCCTAGGATCATTTCTCTGTGATCAGTTTTTTACCTGGGATTCCAATAGATCGTTGCTGTTGTCAAATTTATTGTCATTAACATAGTCCTGATTTTGTACTGTGACTGGCCATCTCTCTCCCGGCTCTCCAGTGCTCTCTGTCACACATGCACTCTGCATTGTCCTTGTGTTCATCAAAGGGAGTAATCAGGGTCACACAGGAAGGAAGCCAGCACAGCTGTCCAGAGCAATAGGATTTAAAACTCCAAGTGGCCACTTCGAGACTTTCCTCAGGAGCGTTTCCTGATTCCCGCTGGCTGTCCCATCGTAGCTCACCGGGCCACTTCACAGGCTCCCTAAGTGTACATCACGCACATGAGCAGGAGGTAGAGTTGACCGTGCTTTCCTCACGGGAAGCTCTTTATGTTTTCCCCTGCCTCTGCGTGATGCCAGAGCCCAGATGGCCATGTTCGCCGTTGGGTGCAGTGACGGAGCTGAGTAGGAACCAGGCAGGTGCCCAACGAAGGAAGTCACTCTTCACGGGGCTCGTCACGTTTATGCTGGGTGTCATTCTGTGCCCATGCCTCGTTGCTGTCTGTGTACACCTGCTGGGCTCTAGGAAGGAAGCCGTAGGGTGAGACACCATGGAGATGACAGAGGCAGAGAGGAGGAAACTGGGAAAATGCTGTCTACCTTATTAGCTTCTGCTGCACATATTAAGTAGTATTTAAGTTGTAACTAGTTTCAATCAGGATTCTAAATTTTCTCAAAACAATTTTAGATTTAAAATTATTTCTAAGGACCTTTATGTCTAATCAATACCAGTGCTATTTGTTTTTTGTTATTTAAATAAATTTTTGTTTTTGACGTGATGGTTAAATGAAGTCTATTGTAAAGGTCCCTGCAGTCACAAATGTGAGTCTTCAAAACTGCTGATTCTGAAGGGGCTGGCATTGTCAGGGGGGGACTTCTCCGTACACAGTAACAGGGCCGGGACTACATTTCCGTTTCAGTTTGAGGAACCCTGACATGATTCATGCTCGGGGTTCATGGCCGCCCACACCACAGGGGTCCAGGAGGACCCCTGATTTTCCTCCTCCCTCCTTGCTTCCCTCCCTTCCTCTCTCTCTCTCTCTCTCTCTCTCTTTCTTCCTCTTTATTATTTTTTTTCACAGTCTTGCTCTATTGTTGAGGCTGGCCTCAAACTCAATGATATTCCTCCTTTAGTCTCTTGAGTGTTTTAATTACAGGTGTGTGCCACCATACCCAGCCTCAAAGGTCTTTTTTCTCTTGTATTTAGTACAGGGTGTCACTATACACAGATGAGATTCATAGTAATTGTCCTGTTTTTATTCTCTTAAGATTGGTATTATAGATACATGCCACCACGCCGTCTCAATCACTGTCTCAATGCGCCCTGGCAGCAGGGCCAGCACCAGCTGAGCAGGCCCAGGGACTGAACCCCCGGCCCCAGCACCTGCTTGCTAGCGCTTTAATCCATTGAGCTACTTGACCGGCCCTCGGCATGTGGTATATTTATGATAGCTGCTCGAATCCTCCATATCCTCCTCCAGGTTTATCATGTACCTTGGAGGGCCAGGGAATCTGGAAGCTTAGCATTTCCAAAATTTGTTTCAACACAAGAATACCAGTGCCTCCTGGAGTCGTGTGTGGGAGCTTGCGAGGAAAAGCACATTGCGGGGATTAAGAATTGGACTTGGATTCTGGTCTTGCCTCTCAGCAGGGACACAGGAAGAGAGTATGGTGACCTGCTGTTTTTTCCTATTAGATACAATCATTTTATATCAACATTGCTATAGAGTTGTAATTGTAATAAATTATTACATGTTAGAAGGCTTGAAAGGGGCCAGGGAGATAGCTCAGGGGCGAAAGTGCCTACCTGGCAAGTGCAAGGTCATGAGTTTGGAACCAGTCCCAAAAAAAAAAAAGGCTTTAAAAGTAAAAAATCCATAAAATGCAAGTTTTCCTCAGATGATTCTATACTGATGTCATCAGTTCAGAGTAGGTGAGTTCACTGGGGGAATGTTAATGGGTCTGTCTGTCTGTCTGTCTGTCTCTCTCTCTCTCTCTCTCTCTCTCTCTCTCTCTCTATATATATATATATATACACACACACACATATATAATGTTATAAAAATTCACATTCCTCTTTGCAAAAGATGACGTTGAGTGTTTTCATTACAATGCCATAGAATAGTTAATAACAAAATTTGGACAAGGAAAATGGAATGTAGCTAACATGAATTTTACTATAAGCTGAACAGTCTTGTAGATCATATTGAATTTTGTTTGGATTTTGATCTCCTGAGGCACAGCAGAGTCCCACCTGTGCTGGGCTATCAGGACACCGGTACCTTTAAGACTGTTTAGTTCGATGACATTTTGCACATCCGTAAGAAGTACAAAAAAAGACCAATCATTCCTGATAGTTACAAATATGGGATAATTTTGTGAGTACATTAAAGTGAGGGGTTTCTAATGCCTGTGTCATGAAAATTGTTGTTTATTATTTTTGAAACTGACTTGAGATGTTTTCAAGTTGGTTGTTTAGCGTGGGCCCTGTGTCCTCATCTTGCTGTGGACCCCAAGCCTGCACCTGTAGTGCACCTGGATGCCCTGATCATCCAGCAGCTGCAGGTCTCCAGGCGCTGGGAACAGATGTAGTAGTGGCTCTCATCTGTCATCTCAGTGCTCTGGGAGGTTGGCCTGGGTGGGTTTCAAGCTTGTGTGACTTTGCAAGATGCTGTCTCAAATATAAAGCATAGAAGAAGCTGAGGCTGTAGCTAATGACTGTGAGGGCCTTGAGTTCAATTTCCAGTATCTGAAATAACCAAGGAAAACAAGCAAAGAAGCAAAACCCTCCCACCAGTGTGGAAGTGATTCTGTCAAGGATAAGATAGACTATTGAGAAAGAGCCGTTCTTTGGCCGGGCGTGGTGGCGCACGCCTGTAATCCCAGCACTCGGGAGGCTGAGGCAGGAGGATTGGTGCGAGTTCGAGACCAGCCTGGGCTACAAAAGTGAGCTCAAGGCCAGCCTGAACTGCATAGCGAGACCCTGTCTCAAAAAGACAAAAAAAAAAAAAAAAAAAAAGAGAAAGAGCCTGGAACCTGGGACTGGGAGCTCTTTAGGTGACATCCCGTTCGTGTGAGTTGCTGGCTCTCATACCTGAACTCTGCCAATGAGATGCTGTGACAGCTGGAAATGTCTGCTGAGGGGAGACACCAGCTGAAGCTGTGAACTCTGTTAACACAGGCCATCTGGTGGCTCTAGCATGGTGTCTGGGGTGCCTTTGGGAAAAAGCTAACATTTGAGATGAACACAAAGGTATGTGTAAGTGGTGGCCACAGAAACAACTCCTGGAAGACCTGGGACAGGAAGAAGCTTCAGTACTGAAAAAGCTTGGCCCAGCAAAGTGAGAAGAGGACAGGGAAGGAGGCTGCATAGATGGGAACTGTGCAGCTGGGGCTGATGAAGAAGGCTGTGTGAATGCATCTGCTTGCGAGAAGAACCCTGCTGTCAGGAAACAAAAGCCCTTTAGTGGGTTGCAGTCGTGCACCCATGTATTATTTCTGTGTCTTCATGTGCTTTGGTGAGAAGGAGCTGGCTGGCTTGACAAGCAGCCTGCAGCTGAGAGAGGCAGTGGTGGGAGGTACAGGAACCTACTTCTTACTAGTTTTCTTTAGGAATATGTTATTAAACTTTATTTGTTTATATTATGGCCAGCTCAGCCTGTCCTGCAGGTGGAGCTAGCCCAGCATGTGGTGCCGGGGATCGAATCCTGGTCTCTGTGGTTGCCTAATGTTACCAAAGCAGGTGCTTTAGACTGCTGAACCATCATTAGTTTTCATTTCAACAAAAATATTCAGGCTTGTTGAATAGGTAGAACTAAGTATCTGTGTATCAACCCCTCATTTCCATTTCATGAGCAAATTTCAGGAAATGGACACACATCTATTCTGGAACTTACAGGCTTTATGATGATACTCCAAGCCCAAATAAATAAGGGAATAAAAACAAAACAAAAAAAATTCCTCCCTCAGTGACCCAAAGTGTAGGAAAACCCTGAGAAATGTGAGAACATTACTTTCTGGTTTTCTTTACTTAGCTGTTGCAGAAATGTCCTGTATATTTCAGGGAATTCTCTGAAAGGAAAGAAATAGGAATCCTTTCTTCCCTCTCCCTCTCCCAGGGCTTTTTGTCCATGTGAACAGCTTGGGAGGTTGCGGGGTTCATGCTAAGCAATTCTTTGAATATTGCTTTCATCAAATTTTTGAAGAAAACCTACACGGAGCGTCATTGCTTGCTCACAGTGAAGGCAATGCTAACCCACCAGAATGTAGCTGGAGTCTATCATGGAAGAGGCGTGTGGAGGTTGCGTGGAGCTACAGGGCTCGTTCAGGTAGACTTGGCTCTCTGTGCCTGTGGGCTGAACCAACCACTGGCTGACATGACCTGCACAGAGCATGCACCAGCTCTGCTATTCTCTCCAGCAGGGCCTAACCGTCAGTACCGCCTTTATATTCCCTTAGGCATCACAAGTAAGGGAGGCGCCCACACTATATGGGAGGATGAGCAGGCTCAGAAATCTGTTCTGCAGAGGAACCGGATTTTGCTATTTGCATGAGTCTCTAGAACCAGTCCCTCTCAGATAACTGAGGACCACTGTCCCTGGAACTGCTGCGTTCCCAGGAATTCCATTGCAAACTTCCTTTCAAAGACTTCCTTAGAAAAACAAACAAAAACAAAACAAAAAACATTTACTTAGAATCTTTGTTTTCTGTGATCTTTATTTATTTGGTATAGGGTCTCGCTACGCAGCTCCGACTCATAGTGATCTCTCAGCCTCCCCAGTGCTGGGATTACAGGCATGTGCCACCATGCCCAGTTTTGGTGGCTGGCTCAATGTGGGACCAATATGGCAAGGGGTAGTGGGGATGAAAGCTGGGTCCTTGTGCTTGCCAGGCAGGTGCTTACATCACTGAGCTCTCTCCCTGGTCCCCTCACTTGGAAACTTGATGGCCCCTTATGCTTGTTCTGTCTTCTCTGAGGCTTTCTTCCATACTGTATAATTTAGGCACCAACATCTGACTGGACCCTGAAATTTTTTCCCATTGGGTAAAAGTCCCAGTTCCAGTGAGCTGTCTGTGCTTATGCCTGCTCACCTGCCTGCTTCAGGAGATCCCTGCTGAGCTGCAGTGGACAAAAATGCCTTGGAGACCTCCCTTGTACCCAGGGTGTCACCCCGCCTCCTGGGAACACTTGCCTTCCTGCCTGCACTGGGCCCATCGTTCCGCAGGTCTCAGCCCAGCCATGCCCCTTTATTGCGTCAATGCCTCATCTTCCTGGGTAAAATTCATCTCCAGAGAATGTCTGGGTATTTCAATTATTCACCATACAGAGGGTGATGGTAAGTTCCCGTATTTCCTTAGCATCCAGCTTATATATAGTGGAATGTTTAATGCATATGAAATAAAATGATGAAAAAATTTCAAAAGAAGATACCCTAGAATGTTCTTCTTCATGCTAGGGGTGGGATAAAGTAGGAACGAGCATCTCTGAAGTGTTTCACAAGTCACTGTGATTGGACAGAGTGTAGAAGTTATTTTCCAATCCCAGAGACTTCGTAATAAGTAATTTGCAATCCCAGATGCATATTGGAGTCCCCTGGATAGCTTGGAAAACTCCCATGCCCTGACCTCCTGAATCAGAATCCAAGCAGGTAAGGTATGGTTGTGTTAATTTTTAAAATTTTCATAAGTGACTCATGGGTTGTCTCAGCAATTTTCAGACTAAAACCCACCAACTTAGAGAGACTTAAATGGGAGATTTGGCATGTTTTCACACTATAAGGGTCAAGTGCTCTGGAAGAAAATAAAGACACAAAATAACACAAGAAACTCTCCACAATGAGTTAGCAAAGGGGAAGGGGCAAAGACAGAGAGAGGCCTGAAGCTTCAGGGTGACACAGCTCTCCTAGGCCTGGCCTCTAGGACAGTGCCATCTGTGCTGGCGGGCCGGAAGCAGGATATTTGACTGCTTTTGTGAAACTTCCCAGGCAGCTGGCTGGCAGCTACTTAGCCATCCTGTTCCCCGGGGGCCTTCTGAGGACTCTGTTCTGAGGACCACAAGCCGTAAAAATAAGCAAAGAAGAAAATCCCCTTGGGCCTGTGAGGAAATGCTCTGAAGTAACCTCTGCTTTGCAGTGTGGATTGCTAAGGGGGGGACTTAATGTCCAGCAGACCCTGCACCTGCAGGAGCTTAAAAGCTTTTTGATGATGACTGAGTTTTAAATTTCTGAATAATCTGTTTTAAAAATAGTTTTATGCTCACAGCAGTATTGAGTGGAAAGTACAGAAAGTTCCCATGCACCCACCCTGCTGCTCCACTGTCCCACCCACCCTCCCTCTGGAACAGTTAGGACATTTGTTCTAATTGATGAACCAACATTGGCACATCATTATCAACCAAGGTCCCTAGATTTCATTAGCATCTCTTCATGTTGTATATTCTATGGGTTTCGGCTAATGTATCTGGACAACTATCCACACCTAACAGTTCACAGGCAATACTGTCGGGGCCCCAAAGTCCCCATGCCTTAGCTAGTGATCCTTTCCTCTGCATGCATGCCTAGGGACCACTGGTCTTACCTTTTCCCTATTTTTTTGCCACCCCAGTACGTCGTAGATTTCTCCTTCTGAGATTGGCTACTTTCACATTATGTATATTTATAATTCTCCTATTTCTTTGTTGATCTTTTTATTTGTGAGTAGCCTCAGCACATCGGAGTGTGCCACTCTCTGTTTATTCATTCACCCACTGAGGGGCACTTTTGTCACTTTTAGGTCTTTAGCAGTTATTGCGTAAGCCAGGATACATTTCTACGGGCATGTTGTGAAATGCATAGGTTTTTTTATCTGATCTGGCTGAGCGTTGAGGAGTGCAATTGCTGCGTCATTTGGCTTCTGTGAGGTGACTTCTCTGCGTAGCTCAGGCTGAAACAGAGCTCACAGGTCCTCCTGCCTCAGCTTTCTGAGTGCTGAGCTCGCAGGGGTGCGCCATCGTAAACTATGGTGCTGACTGGGAAGAAAAGGCTTGGTCTTGTAGGAAACTGAAGCGACTCAAGCATTTGTCGTTCTCAGCAGCAACGGATTATTTACATATTCCTGTTGCTCCACGTCCGCAGGGGCAAACGGTGCGGAACTGAAGCTGTTGTATCTGACGTGATGCCGAGCTGCCATTTCTGTTTTATGTTTCCTAATAACAGGATGCTGAAAATAGGTGTGCCTGGGCTATTTTGGCCAGCTACACGCCTTCTAGGGAGATGTTTTATCAGGCATTTTGGCCATTTTATTTTATTTTTATTTTTATTTTTTTTTTTGTCTTTTTGAGATAGGGTCTTGCTATGCAGTTGAGGCTGGCCTTGAGCTCACTTTTGTAGCCCAGGCTGGTCTCTGACTCGCACCAATCCTCCTGCCTCAGCCTCCCAAGTGCTGGGATTACAGGCATGAGCTACCACGCCCGGCTCATTTTGGCCATTTTAAAACCAACCATTATTTTGAGTTTTATATGATTTTTGCTTAAGCACTTGCCTGGCCTACACAAGTGGGATCTCCAGTCCATACATAAATAGATAGATAGATAGATAGATAGATAGATAGATACAACCTTAGGCCCTTCACAAAAAGTAACTCTACACAAATCACACCATGACCTGTACAAGGCCAAACTATTAAACTCCTACAAGATAATGGAGCACATAACTTGAGCATGGCAATGGTGTTTTTAAATAGTACCTTGAATAGCCGGGCGTGGTGGCGTACGCCTGTAATCCCAGCACTTAGGAGGCGGAGGCAGGAGGATCGATGCGAGTTCGAGACCAGCCTGGGCTACAAAAGTGAGCTCAAGGCCCGCCTCAACTGCATAGTGAGACCCTGTCTCAAAAAGACAAAAAAAAAAAATAAATAAATAAATAAATAGTACCTTGAAGACATAATCTACAGAAGAGAAACTGGCAACTTGACATTCATTGAAATTTCAAACCACTCTGGAAAAGACAATGTCAAGAGAAGAAAAACGCAATGTCATATTGGAAAGAAAATATTTGCAAAACTCATTTATTTGTGCATTTATTTATTTACTTATTATTATTATTATTATTATTATTATTATTATTATTATTATTATTATTTGTCTTTTTGAGACAGGGTCTTGCTATGCAGTTCAGGCTAGCCTTGAGTTCACTTTTGTAGCCCAGGCTGGTCTCGAACTCACACCAATCCTCCTGCCTCAGCCTCCTGAGTGCTGGGATTACAGGCGTGTGCCACCACACCTGGCTTATTTATTTTTTTTAATTTTTTTATTTTTATTTATTTTTTTTTAAATTTATTTATTTATTTATTTATTTTTGTCTTTTTGAGACAGGGTCTCGCTATGCAGTTGAGGCTGGTCCTGCACTCACTTTTGTAGCCCAGGCTGGTCTCGAACTCACACCAATCCTCCTGCCTCAGCCTCCCGAGTGCTGGGATTACAGGCGTGAGCCACCACGCCCGGCTTATTTTATTTTTTGTCTTGTTTCAGAACTTTTGTTTGTCTATTTTTATGGCCAGCTCAGCCTGCCCTGAGGGCAGGGCTGGTGCAACATGTGGTGCTGGGGATCGAACCGTGCTCCCTACAGCCACCTGCAGGTGCTTTAGACCACTGAGCCATCCTGCCAGGCCTGTGCATTTATTTATTTATTTAAAGAGACAAAAAATAAAATAAAATTTCAAAACAAGATAATAGGATGGCAACAATACTTAATATATTGCATGCATATCATTATCTTTAAATTGGTTCCTCAGAGTATGAGACATTGGCATTAAATTATTCAGATAATATTAGTACAGACCTTACCTTTCAATGAAAAGAGAAATCAGTATAACTATCTTAACTAAGATATCTATCTATCTATTATCTCTCATATATATTGATTTTCCCTTCTTCCATCTCCCATCCCTGTTTCTCTTTCTTTTTAAAGTTTCTTTTCATTTTAAAATGTCTGGTTTTTTTTTTTAATTTTTTTTTATTTTGTCTTTTTGAGACAGGGTCTCACTGTGCAGTTCAGGCTGGCCTTGAGCTCACTTTTGTAGCCCAGGCTGGTCTCGAACTCACAGCAATCCTCCTGCCTCAGCCTCCCGAGTGCTGGGATTACAGGCGTGCGCCACCACGCCCGGCAAAATGTCTGTTTTAAAGTTTGCATCTTATTTACTCTTTCAGTGTCTCACTCTAGGGAGACAATATGAACACAGCCTTGAATAACATCCGCTTACCCATAGAAGTCTGCGGCTTCACCTTCTTGTGTAGTTCTCCGCTGCATGAAAAGACCACACCTTCTTTATCCTTTCCTTGGTGGGTAGGCATTTGGTTATTTCTAAGATTTGGCTATGACAAATTGTGCTTCTCTATACATAGGTGCACATACATCATGGTGGTACAATACTTTTAATGCTTCTGGGAAGATACCCAGCATTGGAGTATCTGGTTCTAATGGGACCTCCAGTCTCAGTTTGTTGACAAATCTTCACAATGATTGGCACAGTAGTTGTACTAGTCTACACTGCCACCAATAGTGGAGAAGGGTTCCTCCCCCAACATCCCTGTATTCTATATTATTGGTTCACTTCTTTTTTTGTTACAGCATCTCACTACATAGCTCAGACTCCTAATGATCCTCCTCCTTTGTAGCCTCCTCAGTGCCAGGATTACAGGTGTGCACCACCACGCCTGGACTCCATCCTGGGTTCAGTGCACCCTGATGGTGGGGCCAGCTGGGCATGTGGGACTGGGGATAGAACCCTGGTCTCTGAGCTTGCCAAAGCAGGTGCTTAGTCTGCTGAGCTATCTTGCTGGCCTTCTATTGTTTGATTTCTTCCTAATCGCCATTCTTCATGGGGTGAGGCGGAATCTCTGTGTTGTTTTAATATCTCCCTCTCTGTCTCTCTCCATCTCTGGAATGATGATTGATGTTGAAGAGTTCTCATAAATTCATTTGCCATTTGTATTTCTTCATCTGAGAAGTGTGCATCTATTTTAGTATTCCTTTTTTGGGTTTGGTCTTTAAATTTGGGAGGTTTAGTTATGTTTTAGTTCTTTAAAAAATTCTTGTTACACTTGGGAGGCTGAGGCAGGAGGATTGGTGCGAGTTTGAGACCAGCCTGGGCTACAAAAGTGAGCTCAAGGCCAGCCTCAACTGCATAGCAAGACCCTGTCTCAAAAAGACAAAAAAAAAAATTCTTGTTAATAGTTCTTTGTCTGAGAAATAGCTGGAAAACATTTTTTCCATATTGTGGGTTGTCTCCACTCTTTTGGTGGTTTCTTTCGTTGTGCAGAAGCCTTTTAATAAGATGAGATGCCAGTTTCTGATTTGTTCCTGTGCAATTAGGGCTTTATTTGTAAAGTCTTTGCCTACATCAGTGTCTGCAAGAGTTTTACCAAATCCATCATCTAGCACGTTTAATGTTTCTGTTTTCATATTTAGATCTTTGAACCATTTCAAAATTAGTTTAATGCATGGTAAAAAAAATATGGGTAAAATTTTATTCTTCACCATGTACAGACCCAATTTTCCACCACCTTTTTTTTTTTTTTTTTGGCTTTTTGAGACAGGGTCTCACTGTGCAGTTCAGGCTGGCTTTGAGCTCACTTTTGTAGCCCAGGATGGTCTTGAACTTGCAGCGATCCTCCTGCCTCAGCCTCCCAAGTGCTGGGATTACAGGCGTGAGCCACCACGCCCGGCTCCATCACCTTTTAATAAGGGGGCTATCTTTCTTCTTTCAGTGAATGAATTTGGTACCTTTGTCAAATGTAGGGTGGCTGGGTATGCCCAGATTTGTCCATATTTTTTTTTTTTTATCTGTTCCATTGATCTTTGGGTCTGTTCTTTTTTTTTTTTTTTTTTTTTTTTTTTTTTTTTTTTTTTTTTTTTTTTTTTTTTTTTTTTTTTTTTTTTTTTTTAGTAGCTTTATAGTATAATTTCTAGTCAGGGATTGTGATGCCCCCTGCCTTCCCTGTATTGCCCAGAATTACTTTTGCTATGCCAGGTCTCTTCTGATTCCACAAGAATTTTGAGACTGTTTTCTCTAATTCTTGAGATAAGTTATTGCAATTTTGATCAGAATTTCATTAAGTAGTATGCAACGTTTACATTTCTTGTGGAGAATTCATACATGTTCATAACATCTTAATTCCTTTTTAATATTTTCTTCTTCCTTTATCCCTCCTCTACTCTTCTCTTGTACCTTTTCTGTGTATTTCTCTGCATAACATTTTTGGGAGTTGCTCTATAAGTTACATTATACATACATAAATTCTTACAGTCTACTGATAATGTATTTTATCAGTCTCAGTAAGGAACTAAACTTTACTTACCCACCCCACTTAAAATAGAACTATTAGAAAAAATAAAAATAAAATAGATTTTGACAGTTTCCTGTCTATGCATTCTGAATGCCACTAGATAATAATATGACTTACTTCAACCATAAAAATTGTTTCAAAAGTTCAAAAATATACAATTTTCAACATATTTAATATAGTTGGAAGGTATAGTAAGTGAAATACTTCACACATAATTAGGCCAGGGTCACACATTCTCCTATGTGGAAGCTAAAATTGTCCTGAATGTAGAATGGAGATTCCCAGAGGTCAGGAAGTGTGTGTACAGGTAGGGGGAGTGGAAGGCGACTAAGGGGAGGGGCTCAATCAGTGTGTGTTGTTCCCTGTGTTGCAGTGTTACACTAAACCCTCTTACTATGGACAACTGACAGATGATGTTATAAAGTACATTCTACAAACTTAAAAAAAAGCAAAAACTCAAGAATAAAAGTCTTCTGTTTATCCATACAATATTTTATTTATGATATTCCAGACATATTCTATCTATCTATCTATCTATCTATCTATCTATCTATCTATCTATCTCTGTCTTGTATTTTTATAAAGGCTCCTTAAGCAATCCCTGTGGAGCAGAGTTGTGGCAGCCCCTTATCTTAATTTTTCTTTCTTTGAAAATCTCTTCACTTCCCTTTCATTTGTGAAAATATTTTACCCGATACAGAATTCATATATCATTGTTCTTTCATCACCCATCAGTATGACTTTTTTTTTTCTTTTTTTGTCTTTTTGAGACAGGGTCTCGCTATGCAGCTGAGGCTGGTCCTGAGCTCACTTTTGTAGCCCAGGCTGGTCTCGAACTCGCACCAATCCTCCTGCCTCAGCCTCCCGGGTGCTGGGATTACAGGCATGAGCCACCACGCCCGGCTGGTATAACTTTTATGGGAGTTAAAATGTCTTTTGAGTTCTAAAAATTTTTAGCTTCTTTAGCATTTTGAATCTGAGGGGTTACATCTTTTGCCTGATTTAAGAAATATTAAACCATTATTTCTTCCAGTCACCTCATTCCTACTCATTTTTCTTCTGAAATATCAATATTGTGAAGGTTACTGTTTTTTATTTTAGCCCTTCTATTAGCTGAAGCATTACTAATATTATTTTTGATAAATGTTTTCCCTTGTTCAACTTAAGACAATTCCATTAACCACCCATCAAGTTGAGTTCTTCTATCCCAGATGGTCTCCACTCTAGCTACTGAATGAGCCAGCACCATTCAGCTGTAGGTAAGTTCATCCTGGGAGCTGTGGTCATTCATCTCCATCTTCTTTTTTTTTTTTTTTTTTTTTTTGCTTTTTGAGACAGGGCCTCACTATGCAGTTTAGGCTGGCCTTAAGCTCACTTTTGTAGCCCAGCTGGTCTCGAACTCACATCGATCCTCCTGCCTCAGCCTCCCGAGTGCTGGGATTACAGGCGTGCGCCACCACGCCCGGCTCATCTCCATCTTCTGGAAGGAGATGTGTGGTGGGATGCGGCCCATGTGCAGTCTTCAAATCCTTTGTCTTTTGGGGACTGAGTGCTCAGCTTCAGCATTTCCCCCACGCAGTTCTGTGTATTTTGAGAGCACCAGCATGGCCTTGAGGGCCTGGCTTTCCTGTGAGAAGGTCAAGAGCACACAGCTGGTCTTCACTAGCAAAGGTTCTGACACTGGGTTCTTGGCGTCCTTCAAGACACTTTCTAGGTCTGAGCAGACAGTGTTTACCTTCAGCCTCTTTTTTTCTGCATGTGAGCAGCTCGCTGGAGCTGGAGGGTGCTTGGTACCACAGAGTGAGCTCAGGGCAGGGCTCCAGCCAGTCACACTCCAGAAGAAGTCCATGCACTAAACTTTTGGGCTAGCAGTTGTAGTTTTCAGATGTGTCATTTGCTTTTGGTATATGTGTATAGCTTCTCTTTACTTTGTCCATGCCTTCTTTTATTTTTCTTCCTTTGGCACTTATAGTGGTGGATCTATATGGCGTCAAAAATAATGCTTCCATAAAGGCCTATGATGTGTACTCATCAATTCAAGCTAATTAGTATTTCAGTCTTATTGCCTTATCTTTCTTTTTGTGTATGGTTCTAGAATTAAAACCAGGGACTTGCACATACTAAGAAGCACTCTATAACAGAGCAACATTGCCAACCCTTAGTATATCTTTATATCTGAAATCTTTAAGTTCTTCTACTCTAGTTCTTCATAAAATACAAAACAGATTATTGTGAACTATATTCACCATACCATATAACAGAAAATGAGAATGCATTTCTTCTATTCAATTATGATTCCCATTACTTAACCTTTCTCTACCTTCCTTCTACACTTTCCAGCCTCTAGTAGTCTCTACTTTAAGTTCAAATCAGTCTTTTAAGGTTCTGCATAGGAGAGAGAACATGAACGTTTGTCTTTCATCTGGCTTATTTCCCTTAATATAATCCTCCAGGTCTATTAATTTTGCTGAAAATAGCAGGACTTCATTCTTTTTATGGCTTAATACTATTCTACTCATATCTATCTATGTATTTATCTATGCGTCTATGTATCTATGTGTGTATCTAGATATCTATGATTGATATATTTATATTTTACATTTATATTATCACAATATTCACTTTTTGCTTTTATTTTCTGTTCCTCTGCAGTCTTATAAAAGGCAGTCTATATCAATCTTTTGAAGAGTTTCCACCATATATTTTCTACTTCTGTTCTTTGAAACTATGATCTTTAATCCATCTTGAGGTACTTTTTTTTTTTTTTTTTTTTTTACAGAAAGAGAGCAAAATGTCTAGTTTTAGTCTTCTGTATATGAAAAGCCAGTGTTCCCAGCACTATTTGTTAAAGAGGTTATTGCTTACGATCATTTGTGTCTAGATATTCCATCAAAGACTCACACAGGCTGAGACTTTTTTTTGAGGTGGCTGAATCTAGAGTGTGTGATGCTGGGATTAAGGGTGAGTGATTATTAAATCAGTCTACTGATTGGCTTGGTGCTGCTCTAATTCTAGATGCAATATATAGGAGGCAGATGGTCTTATCTTCCACTTGTTGTGTTGCTACTTTCTCCATTTAAGGACTGCTCATCTTTACCATGTCACCCTGCTTTTGAGCCTGCTCCTTACAGACTGAAACTTCTACAGACTGTGAGGTAAATAAACCTTCCCTTCTTTAACTTGGCACGTTGAGCATTTGTCTCAGCAATGACAAAAGTAAGTGAAACTGAATTTGGTGCCAGAGAAGTAGGGCTGTTGCTCTGACTATACTTAACCATATCATTCAGGAGCCTTTGGGACAGACTGGGGGAAGAGTTTGGCATGTTCCAGACATGTTAGCTGAAAATGCAGAGTGGGAGCTTTTAGGCTGTACCATGTGGGAGATTCGGGATGGAGCTCAAGAGACCAAAAGGTTGATAGAAATACTGCCAATAAACAGTGGGCTTGGGTGCTTTCTACTGGGAAGGAGGACTGCACTGGCTGTTGGACTACAAAAGATGTGTGGTATGGCATCACAGAAAATTTATCTTCTTTTTTTTTTTAATTTCCACTGGCTTTGCTTGAGACTAACATTCATGAAGTGGGACTAATGAATATGACAGAGGAAATCTCATGGCAATCTAATGTTGAAGTAGTGGCATGGTGACTATTGGGGCCTTTTATCCAGATCAGTGTTTGTTTATTTATTTTTATGGCCGGCTCAGCCCGCCCTGAGGGCAGAGCTGGCATAGCATGTGGTGCTAGGGATCGAACTGTGGTCCTTGTAGCCGCCTGCAGGCGCTTTAGACCACTGAGCCATCCTGCCAGGCCAAGATCAGTGTTAAGAATTGAGAGCAAAGAGGTCTTTAAAAAGGGATGATGTGGTAAGATATAGACTGCAGAGAGAGAAAAGAGTAGGTTTTGGTTACTGAGAAGCAATTAGAGAGTAGAGAAGATGGCCTAAGGGAATCACAAGAAGGAGCAGGCTCTACCTTTTGCAGCCTTAACATCAAAAAAATGAAAAACGTTCCCTTAAGAAGAAAGCTCCAGAACTTCATGTTCCAGGATAGTGGTAGCCTAAGAATTGCTCCTTGGGAATTTTTTCATAGGCACTCAACCCCTACAGCTCAGAGAAGGAAGCCTGGCTACTGATCCAGCTGGCAGCAGACCTTGGCATCATCCAAATGGTGTGAGTCTTAGGTGCATGTAGTATGAATGTGTTGTAGGATCAGAAAGGCTACCACTCAGGTTTAGGAAGGTCTGGAAGGCCAGGTAGTGCGTCCCTGAGAGGGAAGTATGTGAAGCTATGAGTGGAAAGCTGAAGATGTATTGGAGGCTCTAGAAGTTTGGAGAAACCAAGAAAGTGGTTCATCTGGGGAAAGGTATAAGGAAGGAGTAAGGCCAGGCATGAGAGAAGGCATGGAAGCTGCCACAACTGGACATGCTTTAGAGACAGAGCCACCGAAGCCATTTCCCACGGATTGCCTCAGATGCTGCATAGGAAAGTACAGGACTTTATGTTTGTCCTGCTGGATTTTGGACTAGATGTAGTCCTATTCATTTGTACCCCTTGTTCATAACTTTATAATGGAAATATCTGTCTTATGCCACTGAAGTTTGGAAGTGTTTAGTTTTGTTTTCATTTGTATAGGTGACAAAGTTGTTTCTTTGAATGAATAAATAATTTTTTTTTTTTGTGGTACCAGGGATTGAACTCAGGACTTTGATGAATAAATAAAATTGATAAATGCTAAGCCAACCTTGATCTAACATAAGGATCCAGGTTTGGTCCCTGGCATAGCATGTCATGCCTGTCTAGAGCATGCTGTCATGGCCAAAGAAACCAGCCATGGAGATGCATGCCTGTAATCCCTGTGCTGGGAGGTTGAAACGGGAGGATCATTATGAATGAAGCTGTGAAGCAAGACCTTGTACCAAGTAAGTAAGTAAGTAAGTAAATAAACTGTTTAAAAAGGAAAGAAAAAAATTAAAATTCATCCAATGAAGAATGAAAAGGACAAAATCATTACAGACCCTGTAGAAATTTATGAGATCATCAATGCCTATTTCCAAATGTGTTTATATCACAGGATGGAAAACTCAGAAGAAATGGGCAGATTCCTAAATACATATTAATTGTCAAAGCTGAATCAAGAAGATATAAAAATTCTGAATAACCCAATATCGGCAAATAAAATTGAAAATATAATAAAAAACCTACCAACAAAGAGAAGCCCAGGTCTTTCCTGATGGATTCATTGCTGATTAGTACAAGAAATTTACAGGAGATTTAATGGCAACTCTTCAATGAAATTCAAAGGATAGTGATTCTTCCATACTCATTCCTGGAAGCAAGTATTATTCTGATCCCAAAACTAGAGACTCAGACAAAAAAGAAACTTAAGGCCATTCTTTCTAATGAACATAGATGCAAAAATCCTCAATAAAATACTACCAAACAGAATACAGCAAATTATAAAGGGGAGTATACATCATGATCAAGTGGGATTCATCTTGTGAATGCAAGGTTGGCTCAATATACATAACTTCATAAATGTAGTACACTACATCAATATAACCCAAAACAAAAATCACATGATCATCTAAATAGACGTAGAAAAAAGTTTTTGACAAAGTCCTACACTCATTCATGATAAATCCTACAAGACATCAGAAGAGATGATCTTTATCTAGACTTGATAGAAAGACTTCCATGACAAAACAACAGTGAACATCATGCTAAACGGATGAGGGCTGGCTAGATAGCTCAGCAGACTAAAGTGTCTGCTTAGAGCATAGCAGCAGCTGAGTTTAAATCCCCAGAGTACAGTGCCCACCCTGCCCTGGGGCCACACTGAGACAGTGATTGAGACTGGGTGTGGTGGTGTGTGACTGGAATCCCAGCATTTGGGAGGCCGAAAACAGGAGAATCACTGAGTCTGATCTAAGTAGTGAGACCCTGTAAACCCTGTAGACACTGCCTTAAATTAATAAAAAATTAAAAATAAAATAAATGGATGAAAACTGAAATTGTTCACTTTCAAATCAGGAACAAGATGAAGATGTCTACTGTCATCATTACTATTAAATATAGTTATGGAAACATTAGTGAAAGCAATTAGACAAGAAAAAGAAATAAAAGGAATAATGATTTGGAAGGAAGAAATAAAATTATTATTTGCAGATTACACAATGCTCTACATAGAAGACCTCCGAAATTCCACCAAGAGAATTGCAGATTTAATAAACAAATTCAGTAGCATAGCAGGATGAAAATTCAACCCTTATAATCAATAGCATTTCTGTACACAAACAATGAATGCTCAGAGAAATTAGGGGACCATGGTTTTCACAATAACATCCTCCCAAATGAAATATTTAGAAATCAATCTCACAAAGGAAATAAAGGATTTTTACAGTGACACCCATAGTACTCTGAGAAAAAAAATATCAGAGAGGATATTCCCTGCTCCTAGAGAGGAAAAATCAACATTATGAACATGACCACGCTCCCATAACTATTGCACAGATTCAATCAACTCCTAAAATACCATTAGCTTACCTCATCAATCTGAAAAAAACATTTCTAAAATTGATCTAGAACTGGAAGAGACTTAGAAGAGTAAAAGCAATCCTTGACAACAAAGGAAAGGCAGGAGGCATCACAATCCCTGAGCTGAAATTATATTACAAAAGTACTGTGATGAAATCAGCATTGTATCTGAAAACAAAACAAACAACAACAACAAAACAGAACCGAGGATCAATAAAACTGATTAGCAGATGCAGACACAAGTACAAATAGACTCAGCCACCTTCTCTTTGACAAAGGGAGTAAACATGTTCGCTGGAAGAAAGGTAGCCTCTTTACCAAATGATGCTAGAAAAACTGTCTTTCTATAAGCCAGACACTAATGTTAGTCCTTTTTTTTTTTTTTTTTGTTAGTCCTTGTCTATTACCATGTAGTAAAGTACAGTCAAAATGGATGAAAGATTTAAATATTAAAACAAATACTAAATCTTTTGAAGGAAAAAAAAAACCATTAGAAATCTTAAAGGGCTGGTGAGATAGCTCAGCAGACTAAGAGCCTGCTTGCACAAGCACAGGGACTGGAATTTGATCCCTGGTACCATAGGCTGCTCTGGTCCTACCCACAGGTATGCTAAATTGGCCCTGAGACTGGGCATGGTGGTGCACACCTGTAATCCTAGCTCTGAATCCTAGGCAGCTGAAAATAGGAGGATCACTACAAGTCTGTAAAAAATACATTAAAAAAAGAAAGAAATCTTAAAGACATAAGGGTAGGTAGAGCATTCAAGAAACAAAATGAAACTTCAAAGGAAATACTTCAAAGAATTAACCACCACAATCTCATCTTCTTGAAAAGTTTCTGGATGTTAAAAGAAATCACCAACCATAGAGAGAGAAAATCTACAAACTGGGGAAAAATTTATAACTGAGTGTCCCTCAGACAAGGTACTTCTATCTGGAATATATAAAGAATTAAAAAACATCAAGCTCTCAAAAATTCAAAGACCAAATCCAAAAATGATCATCTGAAATGAATACACATTTCTTAGATGAAGAAATAAAAATGGCAAATAAATATACAACAAAATGTTCAACATTACTGGTCATTTGATAAATGCCAACTGAAACAACAGTGAGATTCCATTTCACTCCAGAGAATGGCTGTCATTAAAAAGTCAATCAATAAGCACATGTTGTACCAGATCAAGCCTCCGGTTCACTGAACCAGGCACTGAGTCCAAGTATAGTGGTGCATGCCTGTAATCGCGGCCCTGGGGAGGCTGAAAACAGGAGGATTCCACTACACAGTTTGAGCTGTGCAGTGAGATCCTGTACTAAATACACACACACACACACACACACACACACACACACACACACACGCTGGAGGAACTATGGGGAGAGAATGGAGAAGCCTTCTCCACCATGGTGGGGAGAATTGACTGGTATGACCACTATGGAAATCAGTGCAGATTTCTCAGAAACCTAGGATTTGGAGTTTTATCTTACCCTGCTAGTTCTCTTCTGGGTATTTTCCCAAATGAACTAAAAACATTGGACCATAGCAATATATGTGCATGCACTTTGATAGCAGTGCAGTTTATCAAGGCTAAATCTTGGAAACAGCCCAGATGCTCGTCATCGAGGAACAGATTAAAAAAGATGTGGCATGTTTACACAGTGGAGTGTTACTCAGCTGCAAAACAAGATAAAATTCAAGGCTTTTTAAGGTAAATGGCTGTAGATAGAAACCGTACTCAGAAGTGAAATAAATCTGACCTGCATGTGCAAACATTGTATTTTCTCTCTAGTATTAGAACGTGAAAGGGTGAATAAGATGAGAAAGGCGCAGCAGGTATCTGTAAAAGGGAAAGAATCTGCTCAAAGGGAAGACCTGGCAGGTGGAAGAAGACCGGCGGGGGAGATATGCGCGGACATAGGATGGCTGGGACAATTGTGCGGCTGCTTTTTGTTGGGCTACAGAGGGGGGCAGTTGATTTTTTTTTCTTGTACCTTAAATTTTCATGTAACTTTTTAAAAACCTATTTTGCACGCTTATATCTGGCGATCTGATCAACTCATTTGAGGACAACATTATGCAATGTAGCAACCATTGTTGAATTCTTATTGTTTTGTTTGGTGAAGTTGTGTATTGTTTTTAATGCATTTTAAAAAATGATTTAGGGGCCTGGCGGGATGGCTCCGTGGTCTAAAGCGCCTGCTTGGGAAAGCTTGGGCGGCTGCAGGGTCCGCAGTTCGATCCCCGGCACCACATGCTGCACCACCCCTGCCCTTGGGGCAGGCTGAGCCGGCCATAAAAAAAATGAGTGAATAAACAAATAAAGGTTCTGAAACTAACTAACTAAATAAATAAGATTTAAAAAAA
The DNA here is from genome assembly GCA_004027025.1 of Myocastor coypus. NCBI lineage: Eukaryota > Metazoa > Chordata > Mammalia > Rodentia > Myocastoridae > Myocastor > Myocastor coypus. The sequence continues at coordinate 20,325 of PVJA010024098.1, forward strand.
TTAAAAAATGATTTATATTCTCTTCAGGTGATCATAACCAAAAAGAATATGAAACCTGTCAGTAAGTAGTAAAAAGAAACTGGCTAAACTCAAGATAAATTATGTGGGTTCATAACTGCCAGGACAGACATCAGAACACTTTGCATGAGAATGGGGTTCATATGGTGTTCCTCCTTTTCTTGGTAGGAAATCTTTTAAAAAGAAACAAATATGCTGAGATGTAAAAGGCCCAAGTCAGCAGCTTCCGTTAATCCCAGATGAGCTGATAATCCACTACTGTTACGGACTATTAGACTCTATATACAGCTACTTTCTCTTTGTGCACAGAAAAGAAAGATCTGTACTAATGATGTTTAGACAAGAAATCATGTCTGCATCTGTACTCTGAACAACTATGAAGACAGTGTTATGCAATGTATTAATTATTGTGAAAACAATAAAAATAAATAAGTAAGTAAAAGGAGCCAACTAGAGATTATTCATCATTTTGTATGTATTGTAATAAAAAGGCCACAGCAGGCATCTTTCCAGAGCACACACAAGAAACAAAGTGGTGTAAAGATGATGGGGCCCCGCAGGCTCCTCAGTACCTCACATCCTCTGTGGAGGGCGGATGCTTGGTGACACCGCCAGCCAAGCCTAGGTGCAGGGCTCTCTCCCATCAGGAGCACAGAGTCCTCCATGTGCAGGAGGGCAGAGGAGACACGGGTGAAGCCCAAGCCCTGGGAATGGGCGCAGCTCGAAGGCAGCGTTTCCTGGGCTCCATCTCAGGATGCCCTCACTCCAGCCCTTCCCTGGGCCGTCCTGGGCTATCGCCCTGGACACAGTCCGGCTCTGGCGACCAGTCACTTCTCAGGGCTCCTTTCCCTGGCCGCCCCACCACTTGCCTTCCAAGGATGTCCCTTCCCAGGTCCCGGGCCACCCTCTCTCCTGAGCTTACTGTAGGCTGACTCTGCAGAGGGCTGCTCCTTGAGGTGGGAAGGAGGGGTGGGGACCAGGGTTAGGGCTCCCTGGACTGCAGGCGTGCCCCACTCGTCGGGAGCCAGTGTCTCGGGAAATTCTGGGAATTTAAACATGGGAACGTGAAGGTTTCCTATGTATTTAACACCTGAGTGCTGTTCTGCAGGGTTTCCAAATGGCAAGATTTGGGGCTAAAGTTGAGGAAGCTTTTGCTCCTTTAATTTCCGGTTAAGTGCTGAGGGAACGACAGTGTTGAAATGATTTATGGGCTGTGTATTGCCTGTGAACTGTTATGCAAAATCAAACGATGTTAAAAAAAATCCAAGGAGCAGAAAATAATTCATACCGCTCTTTGCTTATCCTCACAGCCCTTTATCAAAGAAAAACCATCGCTAATTGGGTATACAGTATTGTAAAATTGCCTTTCTGGATGTATTTGTGCCTTTGTACCTTGTTTTCTTCTAAACGAAATATGTTGAAGCAAAAAAAAAAAAAAAAAAAAAAAAAAGAAGCCATGCCTTTCTGTGGACCACAGGATGTTGTCATATACTTTTACATATTTTTTAATTACCATAAGCTCTGCTGTCTACATCCAAAAATAGTTATGTAAAGGTATAATTTACATACAATAAATATCCCACTTTTAAGTGTTTATCATATTGGCAAATGCACGTAATAGTATAACCCTAGCCTCACAGGCTTCTCAGGTGAAGACCAGAGGAACCCTCCCGGCAGGCTTCCGCCCTCACCCCAGGCTCAGGTAAGCATGCACCTGCTTCCTGTCATCGTGGTTGGACCCTTTTCAAAATGTCAAAGAAATAGGATTGCGCTGCATGGAGTCTTTCCCACTTAGCATTTTCATCTTACATGATAGAGTCCTCTAAAATAATAATTTTTAATGAACGAACGCTTGTACCTATTTCTGAAGTTTCCCCCATTGCCCATCTCAATAGTCTGTTCTTTTTATTGCTAGGTAGTAGCGAGTGGTTGTACAGCCATTCGGGTCATTACCAGTGACTGGCTAATGCAAATAATGCTGAGGTGGGCATTTCCGCGCAATGCTCTGTGGGTGCGGCACCACCATTCTTCGGTAAATGCATAAGAGCGGAACTGGCGTCCCCGTGGCAAGTGTGCAAGGTATGTTTAACTAATTGCTATGTGTGTGTGGGGGGGCTCTGTGCTCATCATAAAACCTCTGTATGAGGCAAAGGCAGCTATTCCCATTTTACAGATGTTCTGAAAACAAGGAAAATTAGATAATCTGCTCATTTTTTACTACTAACCCCTAGACACTCAAAATCTAGGTCACGGATCCAATGCTTGCTCATCTTTTATTTTCCTTTTAAAATGTGTGCTTTAAAAGGTCTCTATTTTTTCATCTTTTTGAGACAGGTTCTTGCTATGCAATTCATAAAGTTGTTTTTTTTTTCCCTCTGCACTGGGGTTTGAACTCATAACCTTGCACTTGCCAGGGAGGCACTTGTGCCACGGAGCTATCTGCCTGGCTGCAAAATATTAAGGGTTGGCCAGACAGCTCAGCCTGCTAAAGTGCACGCTTAAGCAAGTGCAGTGGCGCCAGTCCAAACCCATGAATGCTGAGCTGGCTCTGCCCCTGGGGCACACTGAGACAGGTGATTCAGACTTGGTGTGGTGGTGCTCGCCTGTAATCCCAGTGCTTGGGAGGCTGAAAACAGGACAACCACTACTGAGTCTGACCTACGCAGACCCTATACTAAATACATTAAATAAATAAATAAATAAATAAATAAATAAATAAATAAATAAATAAATAAATAAATAAATAAATAAATAGCCAGGTGTGGCAAACACCTGTAATCCCAGCACTTGGGAGGCTGAGGCAGAAGGATCAGTGTGAGTCAGAGACCAGCTACAAAAATGAGCTCAAGGCCAGCCTGAACTTCATAGGAAGACCCTATCAAAAAAGACCAAGAAAAAAAAAAATTGTAGCCTAATTATCATCTCAAGAAGGGAGTGCAATGAACAAAGCCCAGGGCTGTTACTGAAAATTCCAGAAAGCTAGGATAGGGGAATCCTGGAAAGGTGGGACTCCAGGTGCTAGATAGCAGCTTCACCTGTGGGCTCTGTTTGTTGCTTTCCCCCTTGCTTGGAATGTTAACAATGAACATCTGTATGGACCTTGTAATAAGGAAAAAGTGGAAGTCAGTAGAGATCGTGGTCCCGTTCGTGACTAAGCACCTGGTCCTCCTTTGCTAAAGTGATTATGCACGAGATCGCATTCACTAGCCCGAAATAAAGCCGAGTTGCTTTTGGGGTTCTTTGCTCACTGAGGGATGAATTTAAGTGAGTCCTGTGAGCTACCAGCATCGGGTCTTCTCGTCATTTCTTTTGGCACTGACTCATAACATACAACAACAAATAAATAAGTTATTATAAAAATGAGAAAATACAGGTGTGCAAAGAAAACAAAAGCCAGAAAATGACCCGTCTGCCTGTGGCTCCTACCAGCAGTGCCTGTTTGCCACACATAATGTTCACGTTTACCACGGGCATGTGAATCTGTACACGATGAGTCCTAATTCCTTTCTTTTTCCCATTCCTCTCCCCTTTCTTTAATCCTTCTTCTCTCCATTTATGAAGGCTTTGTTTTCACTTTTCCCTTTCCATTCCCTTTTTACATCCCTCTCTCCTTCCTTTCCTCCCCATATCTCTTCCTTGTTCCCCCCTGTCCTGCTTTCCAATACTCATCCTCCATTTTGTTACTATTTTACCCTTTGGATTTCTCACACCAGGGAAGCTATGTATTTTAGTCAGGGTTTTACTAGAGGAACAGATATAATACAAGGAATAAATATAACACAAGATATACCAGTCCTGGTGATGCAGGAAGAAAACACTGATCTGGGTAGATGACCTCCAACAGGGAACCTCCACATGATATAGGGAAAACCAATCCCCAACCTGAAAAGTACCCGGGACGAGTTTGTGTTCTCTAAAACCAAAGAATGAATTTTAGGAACAAACAGAGGTAATGAGCAGAACATATTTATTGAGGGAAAGAAAGCTCCTGTCTGAGAGAGAGACAAGAGGGGGGTGGTCCCGAGTGGGTGTCCCCGGGAAGCTGTCTCTTCCAGGCACTCTTATAGAGAAGACATGGGAACTCGCATAGGTGGATATGAGGTGGGACAAAGCTGTGGTCAACCAATGAGATTACAAGCACCATTGCTCAGGTAAAATTGACTAACATCTGGATCCAATGGGAAGGCAATTCACATAGCAAGTGGGCAAGAACACCATCTATAGAGCCTAGGCTCATGACTCTTTTCAGGGTCTTTCAAGGTGATTGCTACTTACTTAGAATATCAATCCCTGATGCCCATCCCTAGGGAAGTACGTAGTTACTTGTTTACTTGTCTTGAGATCTGGGCCCCGGCAGAGGAGTGTCTGTTTCTAGTTAGAAAGTCACCTTGCCTTCCATGTCGTCCTTGAGAGCCTGGTCCTGTCTGACTGCCTATAATATTTCTCTCCAATTCAGCCGCCTATAACACCAGAGTCAGATGAGGAAGTGTGCCAAGAGCGTCTGCACACTGCTAATGCCATTGTGTCTGCAATGTAGGACTGAAGAATCTGTGACAGAAAACTGAAGGATCCAATCTAGAGGCTGAACAGTTTGTGCTGGAAGCCAGGAGACAAAGTCCAAGCTGACTGTGAAGACTGAAGTTCATCTGATGAAGTGGAATGCTGAGTTCTTCCTCAACTTCTCTGTGTGCTGAGCTATTCTGGGGCAGGGCCCTCACAGCCCACAGTGTGGAGCTGCCAGGCAATGAAGGCAAACTGATCCAATATATTGACCACCAGGCCTCTAGCCAGGTTGACCCAATGGTATTATCCACTACGCTATGTGCTATGTAAGCTTGCTGTGTCTGATTTATTTCACTTAACATTATAACTTCGAAGTGCATCCTTTTACCTAAAACTGACTCAAGTTTACCCTTCAATATGTCACTGTAGTACTCCATTGCGTATAAATATCACATTATCTTTAAGCATTTATTTGTTATTGGGCATACTGACTGTTTCTAAATTTTAGCTAGTGTCACTTGTACTGCTATAAACATGTGCGTGCATGTCCCACTGTCACACAATGCTTTGAAGTCTCTCAGGGGGATACCCAGAAGGGCAGAGCTGGTTGTGAGTGGAATCTCCAGTTCCAGTGTTTTGAGGAATCTGCACACTGATTTCCACAGTGGCTATATCTCATACACTCTCACCACAGTGGAGAAGGCTGCCTTTTATCTCAGACCGTCACTACAATATGTTATCCCTTCATTTCTTCACGACAGCCATCCTTTCCAGAGTTCTCTTAATTTGGATTTTTCAGATACCCAGTGTTATTTGCTCTTTGGAATTCTTCAGCTGAGAGATGTTCATTCACTTCAGATGTCAAGTTTTGAACTGGGTTTTTAAATTTTGGCCGTCCATTTTTCAAAAATTCTTTATGTATTCTAGATGTTAGTCCTTTGCCTGAAGAATATCCGAAAAAACATTTTCCCCATTCCTGATTGTCTCTTCCTTCTGTTGTTGGATGCATTTGCTTTGCTACAATGTTTAAATTTGATGCAATCCCAGTCGCAGTTGATTCTTTGTAGTATTTCTGTGCAACTGGAGTTCTTGTCATACAGTCTTTTGTCCCCTACATTTTCAAGAGTTTTATGTAGTCTACCTTCTAGTCAGCTGTTTCTGTTTTAATATTTATATGTTTAATCAATTTTTAATTTTAAGGTAGTGCATGGTGAGAGATAAGGGTCTAGGTTCAGCTTTTGGCTGTGGAAAGCCAGTTGTCCCAGGACCAATTATTAAAGAGGCTGTCTTTCTTCCAGTGAAGATATTTGACCCCACTGCCAAAGATAATGTAGCTGGAAGTTCTTTTTATATGATTCTATTTTTTTCTTTCTTTCTTTCTTTCCTTTCTCCTTTCTTCCTTTCATCTCCCCAACCCCTATTGCAATGACTTCATAGTGTACCTTCAGGTTGGAGATTATGATGCTCTCTGCCTTGTCTTTGTTGGGCAGAATCGATTTTGCTATTCTGGATCTTTTCTGGATTCATCATGAATTTTAGGGTTGTTTTCTTTAAATCTGTGAGGTACATTATTGGGATTTTGATTGAAATTGTATTAAATTTGTATAATAGTTTTGAACTCTGGCCATTTTCACTATATTGGTTCTGCGTCTTCAAGTACAGTGGACATCTTTTCATTTTTCAGGCATCTTGTTTGACCTCTATTTTCATAGTATTGTAGTTTTCTATGTAAAAGCCTTTCAGTTCCCTTGTTAAACTGATTCCTAAATATTTAATTTTTCTTGATGTGAATATAACAATATTGCTTGCTTGATTTCTTTCTCAGTGAATTTGTTATTTGTATATGGAAATGGTATTGATTGTTGAATTTTGATTTTATATCATGCCATGCAGTAATATAAAGATGAGACAAGCCTAATTGATATCCTGAGAAACAAGAAACAAGGAATATCCCAGGGAGGGCTGCTGTCTGTTGTAAATCCCAGAAAGCTGGGCTTTAGGGCTGTAGATAGCAGCTTCTTTTGCCGATGTCGTTTATTGACCTCTTGGCTGGGAGGCCAGTGGTTGGCGGTTGTCTCTTCCCTTCTTCCTTGTTATCTGTTAGCATCTGTGTGAACCTAGAGTTAAGTTAATGGTAGAAGACGCCGTGATTTGTAGTCTATGTTCACCAAAGTGGTGAGCACACTCCTTAGCCTCATTGTAACCCTCAAAAGGTGAGCTGCTCCTGGAGCTCTGAGCTCACTTGGAGAGAGACCTCAACGAGACTGCTGAAGCTGTATTCACCAGGTCTTCTTGTGGTTTCTTTCAGCAGCAACGCTAAGCATACAACAATGCTATGTTCACAAATTCTATTATTATTTCTAGGAGTCTTTTGGTGGAATTGTTTGGTTTTCTCTGCAGAATATCATATCACCAACAAATAATAATGTAATATCTTCCTTTCCTATCCTTATTCTTTTGGCTTCTTTCTCTTGTCTAATTTCTCTGGCTAATATTTCCAGAACTATATTGAATAGGAATGAGATAGTAGGCATCCTTATCTTTTTTTTTTTTTTTTTTTCTTTTTGAGACAGGGTCTCACTATGCAGCTCAGGCTGGCCTTGAGCTCACTTTTGTAGCCCAGGCTGGTCTCGAACTCGCACCAATCCTCCTGCCTCAGCCTCCCGAGTGCTGGGATTACAGGCGTGCGCCACCACGCCCGGCTAGGCATCCTTATCTTGATCCTGATTTTAGAGTGAAAGCTTCTGGTTTTGATCATTTAATAGGATGCTGCCTATTATTTTATCAGGGTTGCCTCTTATCAGATGGAGATAAAGATTATTTATTCTAATTTTGTTGAGGGTTTTTATCATGAATGGGTGTTAGACTTTCTAAAATGTTTTCTTTTTTTTTTTTTTTCCTGTGTTTATTGAAATGATCATGTGGTTTTGTCTTTGGTTCTGTTAATGTAGTGTGTTATATTTATAGAATCCTACTAGCTCATGGTGTGTTATCTTACTGATAATTTGCTGTATTCGGTTTGCCAGTATCTTATTGAGGATTTTTGTTTATATGTTTATTAAGGAGTTTGGGTTGTATTTGTCTTTTTTAGGTTTGATCATTCTCTGCTTGCAGTCTTAGGGTAATGTTTCCTTCCAGAAATTATTTTGAACGTATTGCTTCCTTTTCAATTTCATTAAGGAACTTGAGTAGCAGTGGCATTTGATTTCTAAATTTCTTCTAGAATTAATGTAACAGTGAATCTATCATGACCTAGGATTTTCTTTGCTGATAGGTTTTTTTCTAAAATTATTTCATTTTCATTGAGTAATATTGGATTACTTAGAAATTTTTATCTCTTCCCAATTCCGCTTTGGTAACCCATAAGCATCTGGGGACCCACTCTGCTTGTTTTACAAGTTCGAGGTTCAACATTAGGTTGTTCACTCGAGTTTCCTCTGCTATTCTGATGTAAGTATTCACTGCTATAGATTATCCACATGGGATTTCTTTCATTACTATTTAAATTGTAGAAAATATTGATTTTTTTTCTTTAATTTCATCTGTGACCCACTGATTGTTCCGGAGGGTATTATTTAATTTCCATAGGTTTGTGTCATTTTTGCGAGGTTTGTTTTTCCATTTGTTTCCAGTTCCATTGCATTATGGTCTATGACCTTCGTGGGATAATTCTAGCTCCGTTGCATTCACTTAGGAATGTTAGGTGAAACCGTCCGTGTGCTGTTTTGGAGAAGGTCCTGTGTGTTGCTGAGAGCAACATGTTCTTTGCCGTGGATCACTGCAGATATCTACCTAGTCCATTTTCTGAAAGGTTTGGTTCAGCACCAGTATTTCTTCTTTTTTTCCCCCCTCATTGATCTGTTTATTTGTGATAGTGAGGCATCGAAGCCCCCCATTATAGCTGTGTTAGTGCTTATCTGATTTTTCATGTCTTTTAGTGTTTGTTTTACATGCCGCAGCAACTCAGTTCAAGAACTTAATTCATTCTGTGATTCTGGGAAAGACAGCCACATCGGTGTTCAAGTGGCACAGTTGGCTGTGGTTGTGTTCATCACCCTATATGAAATAGGCCAAAAATGATAAATACATAGATAAAATGAACAAACTTCTCCCACGTGCTTCTCTTTGCAAAGAAAACTGTTCACAAACCAAGGCCCCACTGTAGCTTATTGCACTGGTATTTGGTGGTTTTCTACTTACTAGTATTTTTTCCTCATGGATTATTCCCTTAACAAGTTTATAGTTACCTTCCTTGTCTCTTCTCGTCTGTCTTGGCTTAAAATCTGTCTGCGAATAGAATAGCGACTCCTACTTTTTCTGACCTCGTGCTGCATGGAGTTATCATTTCCTACTCTTTGGCTTGCAGTCTATGCATTTCTTTTTGAGTTAAATATATTTCTTTTACTTAGTGAATTGTTGGATTCTTGCTCCATTCTGTCAATCCATTTTTTTCCTGGCAAATTAAGACCATTCACATTGAGAATTATAACTAGTGGGTATTAATTTTTTCTTTTTTATGTGTTTAGTACAGGGTCCACAGAGTCTTATTACACAGATCAAACTCATAGTGATCCTCCTGTTTTCAGCCTCCCAAGCACTGGGATTACTGGGGCATGCCACCACACCCAGTCTCAATCGCTGTCTCAGCACACCCTGGGAGTGGGCCTGGCATGGCATCTAAGCAGGTGCTCTCATCTATTGAGCTATCTGGCTGGTCCTATTAATTTATTCTTGTCAGCATATTATGTTCCTATTTTTCATTCCCTTTCTTTCCCTTGTAGTCAGTTGTTTGCATTGCTTGGTGGGCTCATTCTATTGGTAATCTAAAATTGTTATATTTGCCGGGCGTGGTGGCTCATGCCTGTAATCTCAGCACTCGGGAGGCTGAGCCAGGAGGATCGGTGCAAGTTCGAGACCAGCCTGGGCTACAAAAGTGAACTCAAGGCTAGCCTGAGCTGCATAGCGAGACCCTGTCTCAAAAAGACAAAAAAAAAAAAAAAAAAAAAAAATTGTTATATTTTTCTAGAATACCCTTCAGAACTTTTTAGACTGGTGAGTTGGTGTCACCCAGGAAAAATATTAAACATTTCTTTTCCTTTCATATGGGATTTCCCTATATTGTTAAGGTTGCTCTAAAATTCCTGGGCCTTAGTGATTCTTTTGGCTCAGCCTCTGAAGTAGCTATAGCTGTAGATGTCTTCCACCCTGTCCAGATAACTTCAAAGCTATCACTGTACATTCATGCTGAGGATGTGTATTCCTTCTTATGAAGGCTATTTGAGTTGTGCATAATCTTTTGTGTCTTGACCATCGCACCCAACCATGAGCATTGTTTCCCTTACTTCTGTCCAGGAGCTTTATGTGCATCAACAAATGGACACCTACAATATTTATTTATTTGTTCAGGGTGAAGACCAAAGCCAGGGCCTCATTCGTATTAGGTAGGAAAGTGGTCAACAATGAATGAAACACTGAGACATCTAGCATGCTTTTAAATGCTTAATGGATGTTTCTTTGATACCTCAGGGTGAATGCTCATATTTATGGACATGATATTTATTTATTTATTTATTTATTTATTTATTTTATTTTTTTGTCTTTTTGAGACAGGGTCTCACTATGCAGTTGAGGCTGGCCTTGAGCTCACTTTTGTAGCCCAGGCTGGTCTCGAACTCTCACTGATCCTACTGCCTCAGCCTCCCGAGTGCTGGGATTATAGGCGTGAGCCACCCGCCCCCCTCATGGATATGATGTTTAGGTTATTTTCAATTTATACTCCAATATTATTACTATTAATATTTTTTTAAATCATAATTTTTTTCTTTATTTTTTTAAACTTACTTTATTTATATACTTATTTATTTATATTATCGCCAGCTCAGCCTGCCCTGAGGGTGGGGCTGGCGCAGCATGTGGTGCCTGGGATCAAACCATAGTCCCTGCAGTTGCCTAAGCAGGCACTTTAGACCACTGAGCTATCTTGACAGCCTGTACTATTAATTTTATAGTAATAAGATTATTGATTTTTTTAATGTTTGCTTTTTTTTTGGTGACAGGGTCCTTCTGTGTAGCCCATGCTGGCATTCAATGTGGGTGACACTTAACTCAGCCTCCTAGGTGCTGCACCTGTATTTAGTGTTAAGAGCTTACTTGTACCTCCACTTATTATTAAATATTGAGACAATAATTAGAGCTTAAGTTTTACTAATTTTTATTTTATTTTTTGTGGAACTGGGGTTTGAACTCACAACCTTGCTCTTGCCAGGAAGGCACTTGTGCCATGGAGCTATCTCCATGGCCCCTGGGTTTTATTAATTTTTTTAAAACTTTATTTATTTATATTATGGCTAGCTCAGCCTGCGCTGGGGGTGGGACTGGTGCAGGATGTGGTGTCAGGGATTGAACTGTGGTCCCTGAGGTTGCCTAATCTTGCCTAAGCACGGGCTTTAGATTGTTGAGCCATCTCTCTGGACCAGTTTTACTAATTTTTAAAGCACAACATTGATTTCTTGCCTAGGTACCATAGAGGTGTTGGTGAGCAGCTTTGGTTTGCTGTATTGATGGAGGGATGCGATTCACGTGAGTGAGGGAATAGACCAGCGGTTCTCAACCTGTGGGTCGTGACCCCAGTAGGGGTCTAATGAATACATAATGTATATCAGGTATTTACATTCCGAATCATAACAATAGCAAAATTACAGTTTTGAAGTAGCCACCAAAATTATTTTTTGGTTTGGGGTCCCCGCAACATGAGGAGCTGTATTGTGGGGTCACGGCATTAGAAAGATTGAGAACCACTTCAATAGACCCATTTTGCGAGACATTCGAGTAAAGGGTTTTACATTTTTATTCAAATGTATTTTTTTGTGTGAGTGTGGAAAAAATTCTTTCCTACTCTGTAAGAGAGCAACTTGTGTAAAAATTTTGTCAGGGAAGTTCAAGCTTCCTTTAGCAATGTGTTTCTCACTTCCTTTTTTGTCCCAAACTATAAAACAGTTTAAAATATATAGACCTACACGTAAAGGGCTTGAATCTTATTTACTGATTTATTTATTTTTAAATTTAATTCTATTTTGAAAAGCAAAAGCACACAAAGCAAGGACGAAAATCAGAGACAAAGAAAGAAACAGAGCAGCATGCAGTAGTACATATGTTACAGATTTTCAAACCTAGAATAGTTGATTAACAATGATTGATGTATTATCTATTTTATCGTCATATCTTTTGCTCAGATTAGCAGATATTGTTATGTAAGAAATGATGTGTAGTTGGGTATTGCCACTTGATTATAAGAAATCTTAAAATTTTTGTTCTTGTCCCTTTTTTCTCTACCTTTTAAAGAAAAGTTTGTTTTGAAGACAGTATAGTAGTAATTTTTTTTTTGTCCTTTTTTTTTTTTTTTTTTTTT
>PVJA010024099.1:0-32247 GCA_004027025.1 Myocastor coypus
TTTAAAGAATAGCCAAGGCCCGGTGTGATGACCCACACCTGTAATCCCAGCACTTGAGAGGCTGAGGCAGGAGGATTGATGTGAGTTTGAGACCAGCCTGGGTTACAAAAGTGAGCTCAAAGCCAGGCTGAACTGCGTAGCGAGACCCTGTCTCAAAAAGGCAAAAAAAAAAAAAAAAAAAAAAAAGAGTAGCCAAGGTTACAAGCCCTGATGGCATTGCCTCCAGGTGGACTGGGCAGGCCCCTGAGATTGGGTATGGTGTTGCATGCCTATAATCCCAGCACTGGGTAGGATGAAATCAGCAGGATCACAAGACTTCCTATGAGTCCGAGCTGTGTAGCAACACCCTGTACCAAATACATTAAAAAAAAAAAAAAAAAAAAGTAGTCAAAGTTTATTAGGAAATAGGAGCAGTTCCTGAGAGACAGGAGGAGTCCTGACAGAAATGGGTAGCCTTGCTTCTGACTTCTTTGTTCATTCATTTTTTGTTTTGTTTTGTTTTGTTTTGTTTTGTTTTGTTGATAGGATAGGGGTTCAAACTCAAAACCTTGCACTTGCCAGGCAGGCACTTGTGCCACAGAGCTATCTCCCCGGCCCCATGCTTCTGACTTCTTGATGACATTTACAGCCACTTCTACAAGACTAAGGGAAGTGCTATGGTGTGGGTACCAGAGCTGGCCTGGGATCAGCCACTGACTGTGAAGAGCTGACACACACAATTGACAGCCACATCTCTCCCAGGTTGTCTGGACCTTCCCCATGCTCTTCCCTAATGCCTAAAATTTCTAGAAATAAACTTCTGAATGAATTGAGATAGTGAATTAAAACACCACCACATGGTGAGTGCTGAATTGGTACAATTTCTGTGGAAGGCAGTTTGGCACTGGCCAAACTATAAATGCGTTTGTGGGCTGGGGATGGGGAGATAACCCAACAGCATAAGTGCCTGCCTGGCAAATGCAAGTTCCTGAGTTCGGTACAATCTCTGTGTGTGTGTGTGTGTGTGTGTGTGTGTGTGTGTGTCTGTCTGTCTGTCTGTCTGTCTGTCTTTTGAGTTCTAGGAATATATCTTGCAGATTTACTCATGTGACAGTGCCATAGTAAGAGGTCATTCATTACAGCACTGTTTGAAATGGCAAATAGTTGGGAATCACTTGAGAGATGTATGGACAGAGCACTGATTAGATCATAGAAATTTCACACCAAGGACAAGGTCAACGTATGAACGAGAAAAAGACTCCTGACAGCATTGTTAAATGAAAGCTGTTTAGCACAGAACAGTGATAGCAGGCTAACATGTGTATCAAGGAGAGGGACAGAAGATGCATATGGATGGGCTGAGGGAGTAGCTTAATGGTAAAAAGCTTGCCTGACAGGCAGGAGGTCCCAGTTCAACCCCCAACATTGCAGGTGAGTAAAAATAAAGCACATCTACATATTTACTCAGTGTGCACATGAAGAAACTCAGGAATATGCAGGAAACTGATATAATGATTATGATAGGGAGGAGTAGGAAAAGAAATTGGCAGACAGAGCTAGAGAAGGGAGGAGAAACGGTCACACTTTATTTTTAAACCAAGCAAATGTGTTATCTATGCAAAATGTTAAACCAATTGAATTTTATAAATACCCCATGGGGAGAATGGGGGTGTAACTTGGTAGTAGAGGGTGTGTTCAGCATGCTGAAGGCCCTGGGCTTGGTTTTCAGCACCAAAAAATAAAACCAAATAGGGGTGGTGATATAGCTCAGAGGTTGTGACAGTGTCATTGTGGTCTAGCCCCAAATTGTCGTCCTTGGGTTTTAACTCCATTAAAGCCAGTCCTCTGTGGTGGAGCTCACCTAACTTTACAGAGGTAGAATTACAACACTGTTTGAGACTGGGGAGATAGCTCCATGGCATAAGTGCCTACCTGCCAAGTGCAAGGTTGTAAGTTCAAACCCTGGTCCTGCAAAAAAAAAAAAAAAAAAAAAAAAAAAAAAAAAAAAAAAAAAAAAAAAAAAAAAAAAAAAAAAAAAAAAAAAAAAAAAAAAAAAAAAAAAAAAAAAAAAAAAAAAAAAAAAAAAAAAAAAAAAAAAAAAAAAAAAAAAAAAAAAAAATAATAATAATAATTACAATACTGTTTGAAATGGCAAATAGTAGGGAATCACCTAAGAGATGTATGGATAGAGCACTGATTAGATCATAGAACATTCACACCAAGGACAAGTTCAATGTATGAGTGGGAAAAAAGACTCCTGACGGCATTGTTAAGTGAAAGCTGTTCAGCACAGAACAGTGATAGCAGGCTAACATTTGTATCAAGGAGAGGGACAAAAATGCATATTGATGGATTTTTCTCTAACAGATGTAGAATGCTTGTCTAGCATTAGGAGGCTTTGAGTTTGAGCCCTCCTGCTATACCTCAAAAAGTTTAATTTAAATGTAAATGAATAGGGCTGGGTAGATAGCTTAGCTGTCTAAGCACCTGCCTGGCAAATGCAAGGACCCAGATTTGATTCCCAGTACCACAGGTGTGTTGGCCCCAGATCCTGGAGTGCAGCCCTAAAACTGGGCACAGAGGTGGCACACACCTGTAATCCTAGTGCTGAAGAGGCTGAGATAGGAGGATCACTATCAGTCTGAAGTGGGTATTGAAACTCTGTATCCAATAAATAATAAATAAATAAGAAACCGGGCGTGGTGTTGCACGCCTGTAATCCCAGCACTTGGGAGGTTGAGGCAGGAGGATCGGTGCGAGTTCGAGACCAGCCTGGGCTACAAAAGTGAGCTCAAGGCCAGCCTGAACTGTACAGTGAGACCCTGTCTCAAAAAGACAAAAATAAATAAAAATAAATAAATAAATAAATAAGAGAAAACATGTAAATAAGTAGCAGGCCTATGGGAAGAATTAATCCAATGACTACAATGAAGGCTGGGTCTGGTGGCTCAACCCCTATAATCCCAGTATTTGGGAGGCTGAGGCAGGAGGAACACTGTGAGTTTGAGGCTAGCCTGAGCTACACAGTGAAACCTTGTCTCAAAACCAAAATTAGGGGCCCTGCAGGATGGCTCAGTGGTCTAAAGCACCTGCTTTGGAAAGCTTGGGCGGCTGCAGGGACCACAGTTCCATCCCCGGGCACCACATGTTGCGCCAGCTCTGCCTTCAGGGCAGGCTGAGCCGGCCATAAAAATAAATAAACAAACAAATAGAAGTTCTGAAACAAGAATTAAAAAAACAAAAACAAAAACCTAGGCGTGGCCTCTAGTCCCAGCATTCAGGAAGCTGAGGCAGAAGGGTTGTTGGGAGTTCAAGACCAGCCTGGGAAGGCCGGGCAGATAGCTCAGGCAATTAAAGTGTCTGCTTAGGCAGATGCAGGGGTTGGAGGTTTGATCCTTGGCCTGCCAGGCTGGCCTCGCACCCCTGAGCGTGCTGAGATGGAAACTGAGACTTAGATTGGTGGTGCATGCTGTAATCCCAGCCCTTGGGAAGATGAAAACAGGAGAATTGCTACAAGTCTGATCTGTGTAGTGAGACCATATAGACCCACCCTGCTCTAAAATACAAAAAAAAAAAAGACTACCTTGGGTTACAAAGTGAGCTCAACACCAGTCTGAACTGTATAACAAGATCCTATCTCAAAAAGACAAAAAAAGAAAAAAAAAAAAAAAAAAAAAAAACCAAAAAAAAAAAAAAAAAAAAAAAAAAAAAAAAAAAAAAAAAAAAAAAAAAGAAAACCCAGAACAAAAACAATTAACAATTAACACAAATGGGTAAAAGTCTTATACAATCATGTAATAATCTATAGCAATCAAGAAACTTGGATTAAAGCGTCTGCAAGCAGGCACAGGGGCCAGGAGTTCAGTTCCTAGGCCTGTACTGGCCTCATTCCTGGGGTGCACTGAGATGGCAATTGAGACTGGGTGTGGTGATGTGCCCCTGTAATCCCAGTTCTTGGGAGGCTGAACATAGGCGGATCACTATGAGTCTGATCTGCGTAGTGAGACCTCATAGACCCTGTACTAAAATACAAAAAAAAAAAAAAAAAAGAACCTTCTCAATCATTGCTAGTTAACAAGTGCTCACAGGGGCCAGTGAGATGGTTCAGCAGTCTAAAGCACCTGTTTAGGAAAGCTTAGACCACTACAGGGACTGCAGTTCAATCCCTGGCACCACATGCTCACCAGCCCCACCCCCAGGGCAGGCTGAGCTGGCCATAAAAAAAAAAAAAAAAAAAAAAAAAGTGCTCAGAACGTCAACACATGGGGCCCGGCGGGATGGCTCAGTGGTCTAAAGCACCTTCTTGGGAGAGCTTGGGTGGCTGCAGGGACTGTGGTTCAATCGCCGGCATCACATGCTGCGTCAGCCCTGCTCTCAGGGCAGGCTGAGCTGGCCATAAAAATGAGTGAATAAACAAACAAAGATTCTGAAACAAGAAAAAATAAAACAAAATACAATAAAATTCTAAAAAAACAAAAAACAAACAAACAAAAAAAACTTCAACATACCAATCGTTGTGGCCAAAATATTCAGGTTCCCATCCTGTGACAGGTCCAAACCTGGACACTCAAGACACCAAGACAAATGCTATACCCCTGCCCTTGAGGACCCGGGGATCAAGTTAGGGTGACAGATGTGTGAAACAGCAGCTTTGCAGGTTGTTTTTGAACAGGGAAGAGAAGGTCAGAGCATAGATCCTGAGACTGAAGGAACAAAATGAACAGAGAAGCTGGGGACAATGAGGGAACCTCTCCCACGATACCCTTTGGCCAAAGACAGGCCCTGAGATCTGCAATGGAAGTTGCAGCGCCTGTGTGGGAGCCAACCCTTGCAGCCTCAGAATCAACAATGAACAAAGGCTGCTGTCTCTCTGGGAATACAGGAGATCAGACAACAGCCCGGCGCGTTTCATCAGTGTAGACATCTCTCCTGGGCTTTGAAGCCTCAAGTGCCCTCCTTTAGCTGTCTATGCAGATCAAATAAGCTGGATGGCTGCCGTATCTCGACTTTACTTTGTGCTAATCCACAGTCACAGCCAGCTTCTTAACAATCCTCCCAAGCCATCTGAGCAAAAGCAAAAATAATTCTTATGCGCAGAGATCCGACAGCTCCAAGATGGGACCATTAACTCCTTGCTGCCTTTTCAAAAGGGAGTGGATCTTGAAGTTAGTTTTAGAAAACCTTCCAGATAAGAGATTTCATCCCTCTCCAAAGTAGTGATAATGTTGTCTTCTTTTTTTATACTTTAGAACTCCAACCCCACCCCTGAGGTACTGGGGATTGAACTCAGTATCCTGATCTTGCCAAGACAACACTTATTCCACTGAGCTATCTCCCTGGCCCTAGAAATACTTCCCGTTCCAGGAAACCATCTAAGAACTACTGTAGGAGTTAACAATAAAGCTGGGTGTGGTGGCACACACTTGTAATCCCAGCACTCAGGAGGTTGAGGCAGGAAGGGTCCTTGTGAATTTGAGGCCAGCATGGGCTACAAAGTGAGGTCAAGGCCAGCTTGAACTACACAGTGATACCCTGCCCCAAAAAAGACAAAACCAACATTTAACAATAGAATAAGGGCAGGTCTGGCTCTCAGAAAGGCAATTCTACCTCACAAGTATCATTTTGCTCAAGGATCATTCTAGGGGACACCTTACCTTATCTCCCACCCCCTCCAAACAGCAGTGAAGACTTTAGGAAATCCTTGTTACAAAGACGGGCAGAACCAGGCATCTAACAACAAACGCAAAAGCCAAGTGGCATGGCTAAAAAAGATTAAAAATCTACATAAGTCCTAACATCTATGGTTCCTAGCTGTGGTTTCCATGGAAATAGACATCGGCTCTAGGGAGAAAGAAAAAAAAGGTGGTGGTGATGGGGAATGGTGTAAGTACTTCAAAATAATCAGTGTTTTAAAAGATTATTTGTTTTTATGTCACAATGTTAAGAAATGAAGAGGAATGTGAGATTTTGCTGTGAGGATTTTTTATATTGGAAAAAAATCAAATGGGTGGAATCTTTCCTATGCAAACCTCCCAATAAAGTACAAAGACTTTAAGATAAAAGGTTGGTTCAGAGGACAGCAGACCTTTAGACCTTGGGGTCCTATTCATTTGTGTGGCCTGCTTGTCACTTTTGAGCAAGGTCTAATCCTCACCCCTTTCTGGCTTTTTCAATGATTTGTGAGATTCTGCCTAGAAAACTGACAGATGGATGCACCTGGTCCTTCATTGGGAGACTAAGTTTGTGTGTGTGCGGGTGGGTGGGGTAGAGGCAGAGAAGCGGGTGTGCAAAGGCCTTTCAGGGTTCAGAATCTGAATCATTCCTGGTCTGCTCACATGCTAACTGAAAGGCGCTTAGATTGGCTGGGGTGGGGGGTGACCCCATACAAGGGCGATTGTTGGAGAAAATGTAGCAATAAGCATATTTCAAGCAATAGCGCATTGCTAATTGTTTGCTTTGTGTGGTGTCTGCTGTTTGTATGATCCAGTTTTCATTGTTCTGGGTACCAATTACTTGCATTTTATCTTAGTACACCCCTAGTAACTAGATACAGGAGTCTTTCAAAATTAGGACTATTGTGTCTGGAGAGTTGATTATATGTGTTTCCTGGTTTGAGGAGACCAAGCTCATGAATAAAACGGTGTCCTTTTTGCTCAGTAAGGATCTCAAAGCAGGTGCCTTAATGTAATGACCACCACCCAAGGACATAGCTTATTCAAGGGAGAGGAAGGAGGGGTCTGGTCTGAGAACCATACACATTTAATTTTTTCCTCATTTTATGGGGAAAGGGAGGACAGTCATCCTAAGACATCCGCAGTTAGACTAATTTTCTTTATATCTCCGCTGTGGTTCTGATCTATCCAAGCCAGAGGAAAGAGCGACCTTGTGGCTCCTTTTGTTTTGATTCTTAAAAAGAGCCAGGCACTGTTCTGGGGGAGCACGTGCTCCAAGAACAAAAGCAACACTTAGCTGCAGTGTGCGTATCTAGAACTGCTACTGCTCTTCCTAACACGGGCAAAGGCTGAGCAGAGCAGATAGTCAACATTTAAGCTGAGTGGCTGTTAGATCAGAGATCAAATTCCAGAGCCTAAGGCTTTCTTGCACAGGTCTTTTGGTCACCAGCTCCGTAGGTTGAGGATGGTATCGGGAACGCACACGGTGAAGGAAGGGCCACGCCCATGACTCATTAGCGCTGAGTGGGTTTAGGGTCTATGATGATGTCATGTCATAATACAGGTGACACTCGAATATCCACGCAAGGCACAGGGAGCAGGGATTTGGGGGCCATACCAGGGCGTGGAGGGGCAGCATCTTGTCGCAGAGCTCGGGCGGGCATTTCAGGTTACTGTGCTGGGTGGCGTTCTAGAAAGGACACCGTTCTGTCCCAGCACTGCCCTTGAGGCGATGCGAGGCACTCGCCACGCACAGAAGCATCCAGGCAGCTAAGGTCCAAGTAGTGGTGTTCTGCCCCGCCCTTTTGCCAAACAGAGAGATCCCTTAGTCCTGGGGGTCGGGCCACTCTCTCCTCAGCGGGGAGCCGCCACCCCTGTCCCCGCTCACACCCAAGAGACCCTCCCAAGCACCCCCACACCTCCGCATTGTCCTCCCGCCCAGGCCTGCCGGACTACACTTCCCGAGTTGCGCGGGGGTCCGAGGGCGGGGCCCGCTCGGGCGGGGGAGGGGTCGGCACGTGCCACCGCTTTCAGCCAATGCGGAGCCCCGCGGGGAGGTCACGTGCCGCTGTTTGGCGCTTTTGTGCGCGCCCAGGTCTGTTGGCGTTCAGAGTGTGGCCAGTCGGCTCGGACGAAGCAGGTGGGTGTGGGGCTTTCAGAGACTACAGTGGCGGCGAGCTGGGGACGGCGAGGGGGCCGCGGAGGACGGGAGGGGCCGGGCAGGGCGGCAGCAGCAGCTCCCTCAGCTAGAGGGCGACAAGCGGGAACGCGGGTCTCCGAGCGGCTTGCGGGCGGGGGTCGCTCCATTTAAGTGTGGTTCGGGCGGAGCCTCGGCTTTGTCTTCGCTCCTTGGGGGCGCGGTTGTCGTGGGGAAGGGGCGCGGCCAGCTGGGACAGCGCTGAATGCGAGCCCCAGGGTGCCATTGAGACAATAGGAGGCGTGGGTCCGTCACGCCTGCCTCGCCCCTTAGCCCGGCGGCCGCGGATTTTCATGGGTTCCTATTGTCTGAAGGGGCGGGGCGCGCCTCAGGAGCTGCGGCCTCCGGCGAAGCTGTTTACCTCCCCTCCCCGCCGTCTCTTTGCCGGTGACTGGGGGGCGATTTGCCTGACGAAGGGCACGGACAGCTGGGGGGCGACAGGCTGGTGATAGAAGCGATGAGAGGAGGTGTTTTGCCCACGGGGCCACCTAGTGGTCTGTTTCCCTGTCCTGCTCCACCCGCCGGGTTGCGGTGCGGGTGGCGGCAGGCTGGAAGTGTTTTTTGGCGGGAGTAGGGGGGCATCCCTTCGAGGCGAGCCCGGGAGGGGCGAAGTTACCCGGATAGGACCGTTAGCCCCGCCCCTCCCCTTCCCACGCGCGCGGGCTCCCGAGTGTTAAGAGTTCGCGGAGATTCGAAAAGGCGCGGGGAGGAAGAGGGTGGGGCCAAGGGTGGAACTCAGGGCGTGCTCTGATTGGCCGGGGCGCCTGCCCCGTTTTAGCTCCCCTAGCCAGGGCCACGCCCACGTCCTTTCCGGGTCGGGCGCGGTGGCTAGCTTACGCGCTGCTAGGGCCAACTGTTAGCACTGCCGAAGATTTCTAGCTATTGCGAACCTGTAGTCTTCACGTTTTCGGTACTAACCTGGCGTTTCCAAGTCATGGTCTTGAAAAAAAAATCGACAAGGGTATAATTTTCTTAATGAAATAAGGCAACAAATAATTATAATTTAAAATCTTGAGGTTCCTAAAATATGATTGTGCCCGCTGTTGGTCAAGAAGCTTAAATTCCAGGAACAATAGGAGTAGAACGTTATTGGTTAATATTAGCTTGGGTGTTTTGTTATCCACCATGGCAGACACAGACAAAGCAAGGGTGGGTGTTTCATTTGCACAATGAGTTGTAGGCAGTACTGTATTAAGATGGCACCGGTTTCACCGTCAGGTTGACCCTGGAGTGGCTCTTTGTGGTTTAAAAGAAAAAAATTAGTTTATGGAATTAAAAAAAAAAAAATCCTTCAACCTTCTGACAACCTCAATTTTAAAAATCCAGGTGTTGTCTTTTGAGTGAGTACCCTTAGTTTATTATTTTTGG
Source organism: Myocastor coypus (assembly GCA_004027025.1). Taxonomy (NCBI): domain Eukaryota; kingdom Metazoa; phylum Chordata; class Mammalia; order Rodentia; family Myocastoridae; genus Myocastor; species Myocastor coypus. The sequence continues at coordinate 9,217 of PVJA010024099.1, forward strand.
AGCCGTTGCTACATAGTTTGGATTTCCAAGTATGTTTTAACTATTTTTCAAGAGACATTGATAATTTTCTTTTCTACTTAATGATGTGTTTAATTCCATGTAGTGATCTTTTAGATATTGGTTTACGTGGCAGTGATTTGAATTCCCTTTGTGTTGATGGCGTACAGAAATGAAAAGAAATTGACCCCATGCTCTTAAAAATCATTTTCAGGGCTTACCTTACCAGTGGAATACACTGCCCACCACCCTCTTGTCTTCTGTTCACCATGGCTTCTTCTGGTAGGTAATTATTTAGAAAAGCTGAAATTGTGATGGAGTTAAGATTTTTAGAATAGGAGGTGAAGCAGGTTGTAAGCTTTTCATTGGGCTTTTATGTTTTAGTCTTATGAAGTACTTGTTTTATTACTGGGAGAATTAATAAATTACCATCACGTGACTGCTCTGAGCACTCCTAATTGTTTCTCGTAATTAGATGGTTTGGCTTGGTCCAAAGCAAAATTGTGTAGCTTGCACAAGTCTTTCTTTTAAAATTTTTTTAATGACCCCCTCAGCCTGCCCTGGGGGTGGGGCTGACACAGCATGTGGTGCTGGGGATCAAATCCTGGTCCCTAAGCTTGTCTAAGGCATTTTAGACAACTGACCCATCCTGTTGCTCCCCTGCAAATCTTTTTTTAATTATTAAAATAATTGTTAACTACTGATTTCTTAAAATCATATTAATCCCAAAATGTTGAGCCATGTTTTCTTCTGAGAGATAGTAGTAATTTGTTGCTTATGAAGACATTTTCATAATTCTGTTCATTAAATTGACCTGGTTTTTAGAAGATGATGAAACCAGTTTTTGGAATAGATGAACCACATTTTTTCGACTTATCATAAATATGATCAACTCTAGATATTCAGGTGAAAGAACTGGAGAAGCGTGCTTCAGGCCAGGCTTTTGAGCTGATTCTCAGCCCACGGTCAAAAGAATCTGTCCCAGATTTCCCCCTTTCCCCTCCAAAGAAGAAGGATCTTTCCCTGGAGGAAATTCAGAAGAAATTAGAAGCTGCAGAGGAAAGACGCAAGGTAAACATAAAAATCCACAGAAAATGGGGTATTTGTGCATATAATTGGGCCAGTTGGTTTTCTTTTTTATTTCTTCGTTTTTTTGGCTTTATTTTCATAACTGGAAGAAAATAATTGTAATCATACTATTAAGTATTACTATGAAAATTATGAATGTCAATGCTACAAGAATATAAGTATTGAGCTTCTATTAAGTGCTATCTCTTATGCACATTTTCCTCCTTTAATACAGGACTATATGGGGTAGGAGTTGTGTCAGATGGTGGAAATTAGAAATACTATTTTCCTGAATTGATACAGCTAGGAAGCAAAGATTTTAAGCTCAGGTCATTTTTAGGCTTATTCTTTGAAAAACAGACCATTCTTTAGTTTTTTTGTTTGTTTGTTTGTTTTAATTTTTATTTATTTTTTCTTGTTTCAGAACCTTTGTTTATTCACTCATTTTTATGGCCGGCTCAGCCCGCCCCGAGGGCAGGGCTGGTGCAGCATGTGGTGCAGGGGATAGAACCTCGGTCCCAGAAGCTGCCCAAGCTTCCCCAAGCAGGCGCGTTAGACCACTGAGCCATTCCGCTAGGCCCGTTTGTTTTAAAGAATTTTTATTTTCTTGTTTCAGAACTTTTGTTTGTTTATTTATTTATTTTTATGGCTGGCTCAGCCTGCCCTGAAGGCAGGGCTGGTGCAGCATGTGTTGGCAGGGATTGAACCGCAGTCCCTGCAGCCACCTAAGCTTTCCTAAGCTTTAGACCACTGAGCCATCCTGCCGGACCCCTTCTTTAGTTTTTTTGAGAGCTGTACAGCAAAGACATTTTCAATTGCTAACGATGTTATTAAGTATCCGTCTTCCCAATAATTTAACATATACCAATTTTTTTTTTTTTTAGGAAAGGGTCTACAGAGTGTTCAAGTATCACTAGTAGATTAGACTTGGAGTAAATCCGCCTGATTATAACCTTCCAAGAGCTGGGATTATAGGCATGCACTACCACTCACAGTCGCAACATATACCAATCATTAAAAAACTGGAGGTGGCTGGGGAGATAGCTCAGTGGCATAAGTGCTTGCTTGGCAAGTGTAAGGTCATGAGTTCTAACCCCAATCCTGCAAAAAAAACAAAACAAAACAAAAAACAAAACTGGAAAACAGAAGTTTATTACCGGAAATTATGAGTATTCATTGTCCTAGTTCTCAGAAATGATCACTATTTATGTTTTGATTTTTTTCATTCAGTATTCTCATTAAAAACTTACATATATTTAAAAAACTTACATAGGGGCTGGGGAGATAGCTCCGAGGCACAAGTGCCTGCTGGGCAAGTGCAAGGTCGTGAGTTCGAACCCTGGTCCCACTAAATAAATAAATAAATAAATAAATAAATAAATAAATAATAAAACACTTACATAAATTGTCATTTAGTTTCCCCTTTGCTAACAACTGTGTGTAGGATGAGTGAGACACAATTCTGTCCCCAACAGCAAAAGAAAAAAGATAAAAGTAGTAAGACAGATCAGCACAGCTGTCATTTGAAAGGTAGTGCATGTGTGCTTGCGCATACCCCTTTTGAAAACAGTAGCATGTATCATACCTTTCAGTGCCATATGCTTTGAGTATGTACTGACCCATTATGAACACTGAATCACCCTTCCTGGAAGAATGCTAATGTTACTAGTGCATCATTTTTTCTTGATCATTCATGTAGTTTTTGAGTTCCTGGATAGGAATAAGAAGAAGCAGTATTGCTGAAACCTAGACTAATGTAAGAGCTTTAGCAATTACCCTTGGCCCCAGGGATCATTAGCCTGTTTTGCATAGTAACTGCTAAATATAGTGACACTATAGCTCTTGACCAGGGCACAGCAAAAGAGAATGAATACAATCAGTGTCATTGTGTTACAGCGTACAAGTTGATGTCCAAATACTTCTGAGTGCTGATCAGTGATAGGTAAAATTTGTAGTTAGCTAACCTTCTTTGGGTAGCGACCCCCCCCCCCCCCAGGGATCGAACTCAGGACCCTGTGCTTGCCAGGCAGGCACTTATTCTACTGAGCTTATTCTACTGAGCTATCTCCCTGGTCCTCTTTGGATAGGTTTTCAAATTAACCAAAATTCCTTACAATGAAGTATCATTCTTGAGTATCTATTACTGAGCTCACTGGATACCGTTGAACAGTGAATTTTAAAAAGGTTGCCTTAAATAATTGGGCGAAAAAAAAATTATGAGAAGTTTCCCAAAGTAAAAACAAATGGTAGAAAAAGGTACTTTCATGATATTTTATAATAGGATGATAATTCAGGTTCGAAGAATCTTAGGGGTCCTGTTGTCTGCCTCTTCAATCCATCTAGTAATCTCTATGCTAGAGAGAGGCTAGCCTACTAAAACTTTCTTTTAGTCCCATGAAGCTGAAGTCTTGAAGCAGCTTGCTGAGAAACGAGAGCATGAGAAAGAAGTGCTTCAAAAAGCAATAGAAGAGAACAACAACTTCAGCAAAATGGCGGAAGAGAAACTGACCCACAAGATGGAAGCTAACAAAGAGAACCGAGAGGCACAAATGGCTGCCAAACTGGAGCGCTTGCGAGAGAAGGTGGGCTTCTTGCTTTGTAGAAGGGTTTAGAACTGGAAGTTTGGCATACCAGTGAATTAATTTGAACTAATTGACATTGATGAAAGATATTAGGTATCTTTTTGTCATCAATTTGGGACCTACTCAATCTTGCATTGAAGATGGGGTATTGAACATTAGGGATGGTTGAGTCTTCCCCACAGTGCATGAAGCCTTGAGTTTACTCCTAGCGCCACAAAGAAGGAAACATGCCTGACAGGATATTGAGTGACTTTCAACATAATTCCATGTTGCTTGGAAGAGCAGTAGGAGTCATACTTGGCTGTTAGATTACACATCCGATCCAGCAGGTTTGAAGATGTTATCTTAGAACTCATTTTGTGATTCCAACAGGCTTAATACATGTGTGTGCTAATATGTTGGGCCTCTTCAGGGTGTAGTGTGGTTTTTATTTGACTCATGATAGTAACATGCAGTTTCCTTTCAGGATAAACACATTGAAGAAGTACGGAAGAACAAAGAATCCAAAGATCCTGCTGATGAAACTGAAGCTGACTAATTTGTTCTGAGAACTGACTTTCTCCCCCTCCCCTTCCTAAATATCCAAAGACTGTACTGGCCAGTGTCATTTTATTTTTTCCTTCCCGACAAATATTCTAGAAGCTGATGTAGGACTGTATAGGTAGATCCAAATTGTAAGATGTTGTTTTAGGGGCTAAAGGGGAGAAACTGAAAAAGTGTTTTGCTCTTTTTCTAAAGTGTTGGTCTTTCTAATGTAGCTATTTTTCTTGTTGCATCTTTTCTACTTCGGTACACTTGGTGTACTGAGTTAATGGCTAGTACTGTATTGGCTCTGTGAAAACATGTTTGTGAAAAAGTATGTAGTGGCTTCTTTCAAATCGTTAGATCCTGAATATCTTGTTCATTTTTCAATCCCAATTTTGTCCCAATCTTACCAGATGCTACTGTACTTGAATGGTTAATAAAACTGCACAGTGCTATTGGTGGCAGTGACTTCTTTTTATGCAGGTAATAAATTGGCAAGTTACAGAGGCCTAGTTTATATTCATTCCAGATGGGGCCTTTGGACTGGTAGAAACACTCAACATGTACATTACTACAAATTCTCTGTCCTGGGTTTCTTGTTCCAGAGTCATTTGCATTGCCTTCTTCCACAATCAACACTTTGTGCTCATGTGTTGGCCCAGATCAGCTGTTATTACATTCTTTCAGATGTTTATTTGCAAATAAACAGTGTTTTGTTTCTCGGTCCCTTTTTAAAAAGCTGATTAAAGTCACAAATGATTTTTTCTAGAGAATAGAGGAAATCTTAAGACCTTACGATATTTGTTGGTTTATGTGCTTTATTATCTTTGAGATAAGGTCTCAAGCTCTGCAGTTCAGCCTGGCCTTGAGTTCACTTCGTAGCCCAGGCTGATCTCAGCTGCCCTGCTTAAGCCTCCTGAGTGTTAGAACTACAGGTCTGAGTCACTGTGCTTCGCTTGTGTGCTTAATATTATAGTGATAGTACAACATAATACTATATGTCTAGAGCAGTGAGATTCAAGAATTGGAATTCTAATAAAAATTATTTTGTGTGTTCTTTTTTTTTTTTTAAATAACTTTTTTTTTTTCTTGTTTCAGAACCTTTGTTTATTCACTCATTTTTATGGCCAGCTCAGCCCGCCCCAGGGCAGGGCTGGTGCAGCATGTGGTGCCCAGGATCGAACCGTGGTCCCTGAAGCCGCCCAAGCTCTCCCAAGCAGGTGCTTTAGCCCACTGAGCCATCTTGCTGGGCCCCTATTTTGTGTGTTCTTTAGCAGCTCTATGAAAGGAAACTTTCTGGTGTAGCATTTGAGTCGTCAAAGTTGGCAGACACTTAACCATGTATCCAGGGGCCATGATACTCAGTTATTAGGACACTGCCTCTCAATTCAGGGAAAATCTCTTGGCAGCTTTTCTAAGCTATTTGAAAAATAGCCTTAATTGTGTAGGGTTGCTGGCCTCATCAGGCATCTCTATAAAAACGTTTGGAAACCAAACACCTATAGCAGAATGTTTGCAGGAGAAGCATTAGTGTGGTGGCTAGATATGTATGCTATTGCAGTTCTGGTTAGATTTGAGTTTGACTGTGAGGGTGATAACGTCCTGTGTTAGAATTGAGTGTGGTCTGTATACAGAGAAAACAGAGCTGTTCAGTGTGTATTTAACGCTATATAACTTTTTTTTTTTCCTAATTATGGCCAGCTCAGCCTGCCCTGGGTGTAGGGCTGGTGCAGCATGTGATGCGGGGGCTCGAACTGCAGTCCTTACTGTTGCCTAAGCTTGTCTAAGCAGGCGCTTTAGACCACTGAACCATCTCGCTGACCCCAACATTATATAACCTTAGTGTCAAATGTATGGCACATGTGCTGCAGCAGACTGTATTATTATTATTATTATTATTATTATTATTTTAAAATGTTATTATTTTTATTCTTGTTTCAGAACCTTTGTTTGTTTATTCACTCATTTTTATGGCCGGCTCAGCCTGCCCCAAGGGCAGGGCTGGTGCAGCATGTGGTGCTGGGGATCGAACCGTGGTCCCTGAAGCCGCCCAAGTTTTCCCAAGCAAGCGCTTTAGACCACTGAGCCATCCCGCTGGGCCCCTGTATTATTATTATTATTATTATTTATTTATTTATTTATTTTTTCAGGACTGGGTAATTGAACTCAGTACCTTGCACTTGCCAGGCAAGTGCTTATTCCATTGAGCTATCTCTCCAGCCCCCTATTATTATTTTTTAAAACTTTATTTTTATATATTATGACTGGCTCAGCCTGCCCTGGGGGTGGGGCTGGTGCACCATGTGCTGGGGATCGAACTGCGGTCCCTGTGGTTGCCTAAGCTTTCCTAAGCAGGCACTTTAGACTGCTGAGCCATGTCGCTGACCCCAGCAAGCTGCATTATTGAAAGCTTTAAGAAGTTTACTGCTGTATAATTACTTTCCAACTAGAGGCTAATGAATGATCACAGTTTATAGTCCTATTTTTTTTAAAGTATTTTTAGTACAGGGTCTCGCTACACAGATTGAACTCAGCGATCTTCCTGTTTTCAGCCTTCCAATTGCTGGAATTACAGTCACTCCAACACTCCAGTCCCAGTCACCCAGTCTCAGTCTTTGTTTCTGTGGGCCCTGGGGGCAGGGGCGGTGCTGGGAAGTTTATAGTCTTGGAGTTGGAAATGATTGTTCAGTTTTGGAGTGTCTTGAATTGACTTAAATTCACACTAGGATGACTGGTCATGGGAGTGGGGCAAGAAGAAAAAACGTGTAGTTTAATACAGTGATAAGGTTTTGAACAATATCAAGAGGTAGCTTGAGTACAGTTCCTTAGTATTGGTCAACCTTGAATCCTGCCTTTGTTTCAGTACTAAAGATTCATGTGAGTGAAATGGTTCATATGGAATCTTTTCTTTTTTTACTATTTTTTTGAGGCACTGGAAGTTGAACCTTTGTACAGAACTACATGCTTAGCCCCCATCCCCAATTTAAACTTTCAGACAAAGTCTCACTAAGTCACCCAGTTTGGGTTTGAATTTTCAGTGGCCCTGAATTAGCCACCTAGAGTGTTGGGTGGGATTATAGGACTTCCACTACATCCAAGCTCTGTAGGATCTTTAAGACACCAGTTTTGTGTTTTTGGTACTGGGGATTGAACTTGGGACCTCGTTCTTGTTAGGCAGATACTTAAGCCACTGAGTTCTTTCCCTAGCTCAAGACACCAGTTCTGAGAAAATGGGGACACAGTATTATATTATGAAGACTTTTTTTTTTTTTTTCTTTTTTCTTTTTGAGACAGGGTCTTGCTATGTAGTTCAGGCTGGTCTTGATTTCACACTCCCCTGCCCCAACCGGGTATTGAACTCAGGCCCTTTCGCTTGCCAGGGAAGCGCTTGTTCTGCTGAGCTATCTCCTCAGCCCTTGAGTTCACTTTTTGTAGCACAAACTGGTCTCAAACTCACATCGATCCTCCTACCTCAGCCTCCTAAGTGCTGGGATTACAATGAAGACAATTTTGAAATAGGAATTTTTAAAAATAAAGTTGAGTACATCTTAGATATACATAGTGATCACATTCATTAATAAGGAATTTAAGCCGGACGTGGTGGCTCACGCCTGTAATCCCAGCACTCGGGAGGCTGAGGCAGGAGGATTGGTGCGAGTTCGAGACCAGCCTGGGCTACAAAAGTGAGCTCAGGACCAGCCTCAACTGCATAGCGAGACCCTGTCTCAAAAAGACAAAAAAAAAAAAAAAAAAAAAAAAAAAAGGAATTTATACCTGTGCATGATACAAATTCTTTTTTCTGTTCCACTACCCTCAACCCTTCTTCCCCTCATTTATAAAAGCATTATTTCCATTTTTTCTTCTTTTTCTTTCTGTTTTACTCTCCCCCTCCCTAATTCTTCCTATCTGAACATTTTCTTTTCTTTCACAATGAGGAGTTTTAAGAAATGCTATTGGTGTCCTACAGTTGGTGGTAAACTGTAGTGAAGGAGTAGACTAGAAAAAAGGGGAGAAAAGATCAGCCTGGGATAGAAGTAGGGCCTCCCAGTTACAGCCCAGCACATTGTGTTCATTTACTCCCAGAAAGCAGTCTAGGCTTCCACCTTGTGACACCTGTCAGAGGGAACTGAAGGGATGTATCTTACCCATGAAATCAGAAGTCTTTAACTTTTCTATTTTACTTCTGACCTTTAGAAAAGCACCTAGTCCTGATCTTGATGTTGGGCTAGGTCTGTTAAATAACTTCTACTGCAAAATTGTTACTTGGGAGGTGGAGTGTGATGGCCATGCTGAGCTAGGGAATGTCATTTCTCAGCCCTGGTGTCCTGGGGCCTATCTCAGGAGTCTGCCTTTCCAGGAGGCCAGCCTCTATTGGCAGCACTTCTGTCATATGTTGGGCTCAAGGCCATAAGGGTGTAGCTGCAGCTGAGGGCCTGTTGCCATGGATCTGGCTACCTTTTATTTTTAGTGGAAAATGAATCTTGTCTCTTCCTGAGGTTTTAATACTTGTACTTTTTTTTTTTTTTTAATTTGGTACAGGGTCTTGTTATGCAGCTCTTGACTCAGTGATCCTCCTGTCTCAGCCTCCCCAGTGCTAGGATTATAGGAGTGCACCACCATGCCTAGTTTCCGGGTTGGCGTGGCATGCAGAACTGGGGATTGAACTTGGGACCTTGTGCTTGTCAGACACTTAAATCGCTGAGCTATCTCCCCAACCCCAATACTTGTACTTTGTGATCAACTGGCCTGTGGAAAAGAGCAGTGCAGCGGTTCTCAACCTGTGGGTCTCAACCCCAGCGGGGGTAGCTTAAAGCCATCCAAAAATGTTATTTATTGCATTCCGAATCATAACTGTAGCAAAATTACAGTTTTGAAGTAGCCACCAAAATTATTTTTTGGTTTGGGGTCACTGCAACATGAACTGTATTGCGGGGTCATGGCATTAGAAAGGTTGAGAACCACGGGGTTAGAGGGTTGTGAAGGAGGCCCTAAGTCAACATTTAACCAGCACGTGAAGAACGTGTTCCAGTTTGGACTATATGGTAGGGATGGGAAGAAAGGTGAGTCCTGCACATCCTCTCCCACTCAAGAGGAGGAAAGTTATATAACACTTCACTGCAGATATTACACATGGTTGACCTAAGAAAGTGTGCTATAGTGCTCAGCAGAATGAATAATCACAGAGTGGTTGGCTGGCCTGGGAGACTTGGAGACCTGAGAAGAATAGACCCAGTGCAAACCCTAACAGGACATGGAGCTATTAAACATGGAGCATGTGGCTCTTGGCAGGTCTCCTCCATTCCTTTTAAACAGTGGAAGTCCTTTGAAGGCTTTAGAACACATGGACAATTGGTCAGTGAGTACTTATAAGGGAGAAAATGAGGGTGAGTGATGTGACAGGAGAGTAGATGTAGTAGCACAGAGGGACAGGAGGAGCCACACTGGAGACCTGAGGAGGGGTCTGGGCTGCAGGGCCTCTGCGCTCTAGAGGAGATGTGATTGACAGTACTGCACTGGGGAACTGCTCATGGGAAACCAGAGGTGACTGGGAAAGTGAGATACCAGAATCAACTACTGTTCTTTAAGCACTTCCATACAGGTATCATTAATACACATATTGTTAACTCCACTGTATAGAGTAAAACATTTGGGCAGATGAGGTAAGTTGCCCAGCATTCTAATCTAGTAAGGGAATCTCACCCACCAGTTATTTCTCCTCTAGACCCTAGATTGACAGGGGAACTCTTCAGTAGGGCAACTCTGGTACCTCAGCATTCTCTTAACCTGGGATAACATCTGTACCTCAGACTCAGCAGGTTGAAAACACTAAGTTAAACTAGTGCTACCTACTTAAGGTAATTGATGAATATCTTTTTTTTTTTGTCTTTTTGAGGTTTTGAGGCAGGGTCTCATTGTGTAGTTCAGGCTGGCTTTGAGCTCACTTTTGTAGCCCAGGCTGGTCTCGAACTCACACTGATCCTCCTGCCTCAGCCTCCCAAGTGCTAGGATTACAGGCGCGAGCCACCACACCCGGCTTCATGACTATCTTAATTCTACCATACCTTGGAAAGGTATTTCTATCCTGTATTTGCACTTCAGCTTCCAGTGATTTTTTTTTTTTTTTTTTTTTTTTTTTTAGTACCGAGGATTGAACTCAGAGCCCTGCTGTTACCAGGCAAGTGCTTATTCTACTGAACTATCTCCCCAGCCCTCCGGTGACACTGTCCAAGTGAATCTCCCATATGAGAGTTTGGCTACCTTACTACCAATTCAATTACTTGGGTCACTTGTTACCATAAATGTATTTATATATTTATATTTTATTTTATTTTATTTTATTTTATTTTTTTTTTTGCGGGACCAGGGTTCAAACTCACGACCTTGCACTTGCCAGTCAGGTACTTGTGTCACAGAGCTATCTCCCTGGCCCCTATATATTTATATTTTAGATGGAGCCTCATGATGTCATGATGTTGCCCAGTCTGACCTTGAATTCATTTTACCTCAGCCTCCTTGGCAGCTGGGATTCCAGGCATACTCCACTATGCTTCTCTACTTGCTTAAATTGCAGACCCTCTCTGATTTGGGGCATGTCATAGTTACTAAAGGTTCTTCCGCTGAGTTGAATTGTGAGGCCTCCAAAACATGAGTGGTGGGCTGAGAACCTGCCTCTCTGCCCAGATGAAATAGATGTTTTTGTCTTTTGTTGTTATTGGTGTTGTGGAACAGAGGATTGAACTCAGGACCTTGCACTTGCCAGGTAGGCACTTGTGCCCCTGAGCTATCTCCCCAGCCCCTGTTTTTGTCTTTTTGAGACAGGTTCTCTCTCTGCAATGCAGTTTAGGCTGACCTCAAACTCCTGATGATTTTCCTGCTTTAGCCTCTTGAACGATGGTATTACAGGTGTGTGCCACTGCGACAATGGCCTTTTTTTTTTTTTTTTTTTTTTTTGTACCAGAGATTGAACTCCGTAGCTCATAAATTAATCTCCCCCAGCCCAAAAGGTTTTAAGTATACCTGCAGTTGAGCCCTCTGCTGGTGGAAGCTGGTATTCCATCCTTGAGCACAAGAAAGTTTTCTGACTTGTTTTGTATATGCATCTAGATTTTTAAAATTCTGTTGATGAACTTCAGACCTTATCAGCCTTGGTGGAGGGGTTCTGGCCCATGGCCTCCCAGCAAGCTCAAGAGCAACCAGAACCTGCTAACGTAACTGGGCTGCTGAAGTTCGACCCTAGGTAGGAAGTGAGCCAGATAGCAGGTGACAGGTGAGAGGACAGCCTCTCTGGGTGCAGGGCTTTTGGGCCTGGACTTTCAATACCTGTGGCTTCTCCCTCCCTCACTGGCAAAAAGCTCAGGTATTCTTGGGATGGGAGGTTGAACTTTTTATGGTATCACTGTTCTGTGCTTGTATTATTTACATTATCTCATTGAATCCCTAAGATAGCCCTCAGAGGTTATCATGCCCATTTCATAGGGTGAAAAAAAATTTTTTGAGACAGGGTCTCACTATGCAGTTTGTGTTGGGCCTTGTGCTCACTTTGTAGCCCCCAGTCTGGTCTTGAACTCACAGAGATCCTCCTGTCTCAACCTTCCAAGTATGTTACCATGCCCATTTTCACAGGTGAAAAACTGAAGCAATTGAGATTTAGGTGATTGGCTAAAAGTGACATAGCCAGCAAGCACTAGTGAAATCAAACTCACCCTTTTAACCTTTGTTTTATACTGCAGCTCCTCATGTATCACAAATGTATTTCATTAATTATGTATGTCTCTCAAGTATGGTTCTGGGTTCTCAAGAACAAGGACCAGTGGGCCTCTAGCTGTGAGCCTGATTTATGTATACAAATACTTCTATAAATATGTGCTAAACTAAATCATTAAATGGATGATGAGTCCTTGGTCCATATTGAGGCACCTTCCTTATCTTCAGTCTGTCTTATGAGAGTCAGTTAACATTTCTAGAAACAAAACATGGCTATGCACTAGCTTTAAGACTAGCCATGGAAGTCCCAAATCCTTAATAGAATCCTTAATGCAGGCATGGTGGTGTATGCTTGTAATACCAGCACTTGGGAGACTGAGGCAGAGGATCACTGTGAACTTGAGACCAGCCTGTCTCAAAAGAAAAAAAAAAAAAAACCTTATTGGAATCCTTGTAGATCCAAAGACTCAAGCTGGAGGCCTACAGCTGTCAGTGGGTGAGGCAGCTGTTAGATCCATGCCTTTTATTCATGTTATGGCTGGCTCAGCCTGCCCTGGGGGGATGAGGCTGGCCTAGCATGTAGTGCTGGGGATCGAACTGCAGTCCTGCGGTTGCCTGAACTTGCCTAAGCCGGCGCTTTAGGCCGCTGAGCTCTCTCGCCAGTCCTAGGACCATGCCTTTTAAAAATTATTTAACAGGTCCACGTAAACATCTGGTTTTAGGCTTTTGAAAAACCACTGGATCTGACAAATTGGGGTGCACAGTCCCACCCCCTTGCAAGCAGCTTGAGCTGGGAGGCTGCTGCCCCCTGGAGGTAGGGCTTGTACCCTGCAAGTCTTTCTGGTTCACTCTTTTGTGTCCTTCATCTGCCCTGACCTTTGGGAGGCCTGGAATTTGTAGTCCCTGATCCAGGTGACAGCAACACCTTCAGTTAGCCAATTTTTTTTTTATTTTTTTTTTTAAGGTTAAAAGTCCAATGGGGAGCCGAGGGGATAGCTCCTTGTCACAAGTGCCTGCCCGGCAAGTGCAAGGTCATGAGTTGGAACCCCAGTCCTGCCCCTCCAAGTCCAATGGACACAAAAGATTACTTAAGCAGTGAATCTTCTTCCCTCTGAGGTCTCTGGCTGCCCTGCTCGTGTCTCCTACGTTATCACTCTACAGCTAGTCACCAGGTATTCATTGTATCCCTTATGTGCCAGACATCTGGGCATCAGGGTCACATGATACTTTTTCAAAATGGAGAAAGTCAGGATTTCATAAGGCCTTTTTAGAATTTTTAAAATTGAAGGTCTGGCCAAATAGCTCAGCGGATTAAAGGACCTGCAAGTAGGCACAAGGGCCTGGGGTTCCATCCCTGGCTGGGCCAGGCCTGCCCCTAGGGTATGCTGAGGTGGTAATTGAGACTAGGTGTGGTAGTTCGTGTCTGTAATCCCAGCTCTTGGGAGGCTGTACACAGGCAGATCACTATGAGTCAGATTTAGTAGTGAGACCCAGAATATACCTGTAGACCCTTCCCTAAAAAAATACAAAAAAAAAAAAAAAAAAGAATTTTAAAAATTGAGCTCACATATCTCAGTTTTATAAAGGCCACAGTTTTCTGGTGCTCCACCAGGCAGAGACCACTGTACTCACAATGTGTTGTCCTAAATGGACTCACCCTGAGGCACTTCCCTGTGGCCTACACAGGTGCTCCGCCTGTCCCTCCCAGTCCCTCGCCCCCAGTGTTGAGATGGAACTCCTCAGCTAAAGATGCAGGATCTGAAAGTCTGATGTGTCCGAGAACCAAGGCACATGCTGTCTCATCTACTTTTGTGCCTCCAGGCCCCACTTTCTAACTTTCCATGCTAGCCATTCCCCACAAACACGGGGAGGCCTGAGAGATGAGGTGAGGGCATAGACTGGCATCTCAGTCCAGAGCAGGCCTGCAGTGACTTCCTCCAGGAGGTGATGCTTGGTCAAGTTTGGTATGGGGATTAGAAGCAAAGATGGCATCCTGTTCTTCCCTCCTTTTAACCACCAGCCCCACCCCCTTGTGGTTATCAGGCACCGCCCTTCTCCCACCCATTGACAGAGGGATGCTTTAATAACACCATATCTCAGAAGGCTTGCCTATGAGTCAGACCACTGTGCCTGGCCTGGGTTATTTGGGTTTGGCTGACTTAGTACCTGCAAGGGCCCAATGGGGGAGTCGGTGCAGGAGCCTATGCATCTGGAGGGTCTTTGGAGAAGCTCTGCAGAGTGGAGTCCACCTCTCAGCAGCCTGAATCAGGGTTATTGCAGTGTAGTCCAGGACCACTGCCAGCCAGGAACTCGTTATGGGTTGACAGAGTAAGCTCAGAAATTCTAAATAAATTTTCATAACAATTTTAGTTTGTTCAGTATTTATTTATTTGTTTATTTATTTATGTTATGGCCAGCTCAACATGCCCTGGGAGTGGGGCTGGCATAGCATGTGGTTCTGCGGATTGAACCACAGTCCCTATGGTTGCCTAAGCTTGCCTAAGCAGGCACTTTAGACAGCTGGGTTATCTCACCAGCTCCTGTTCAGTATTATTAGAGACTAAGGTTTTGCATCTTTTAAAAATTACATTTTCTGGGGGCTGGGGAGATAGCTCCATGGCACAAGTGCCTGACTGGCAAGTGCAAGATTGTGAGTTTGAACCCCAGTCCTGAAAAAAAAAAAATTACATGTTCTGTTTTTTTTAAAAAAGCTGTAGTAGCCGGGTGTGGTGGCGCACGCCTGTAATCCCAGCACTTGGGAGGCTGAGGCAGGAGGATAGGTGCGAGTTTGAGACCAGCCTGGGCTACAAAAGTGAGCTCAAGGCCAGCCTGAGCTGCATAGCAAGACCCTGTCTCAAAAAGACAAAAATAAATAAATAAATAAATAAATAAATAAATAAATAAATAAATAAAATAAAATAAAAAAGCTGTAGTAAAATACACATAACACTCAGGCACATTCCTACAATTCCAGCACTTGGGAGGCTGGGGCAAGAAGATCACTGTGAGTTCAAGGCCAGCCTGGGTTACCTACTGAGTTCAAGGGCATTAAATATATATATAGTAAATGTGCCATTTTAAACATATAATTCAGTGATTACATTCATAATTTATATAGTCATTACCATTACTTGAACTCACAATGATCCTCCTGCCTTAGCCTCCCAAGTGCTGGGGTTGCAATAGTATACTTTTAAAACTTTTTTTTTGTATTTTAGGGAAGGGTCTTTTTTTTTTTTTTCTTGTTTCAGAGCCTGTTTGTTTATTCACTCATTTTTATGGCTGGCTCAGCCTGTCCTGAGGGCAGGGCTGGCACAGCATGTGGTGCCAGGGGATTGAACCGCAGTCCCTGAAGCCGCCCAAGCTTTCCCAAGCAGGTGCTTTAGACCACTGAGCCATCCCACCGGGCCCCAGGGAAGGGTCTTAAGGGTGTTCAGGTTCACTACTAGATTGGTCTTGTGATCCACCTGTTTACAGCCTCCCAAGACCTGGGATTACAAGTGTGTGCCACTATGCCCAGTCTCAATTGCCTTCTCATTGTGCCCCAGGGGTGGGGCCAGCACCGCAGGTCTGGAAATTGAACCTTTGGCCCTTGTGCCTGCTTGTAGGAGCTTTAATCTGCTGAGCTATTTGGTTGGCCCTAAAACATTACAAAAATATATATGAATGTGTGTGTGTGGTGCCAGGAATTGAACTCAGGTCCTTGAACTTGTCAGGCAAGCACTTATTTTACTGAGCTATCTCCCTGGCCTGATATACCTAATTGTTGACTCAGGGTTTTTCAAAGTCTAAAGGCTTAGAGGAAACAGACAACTAATTCTAGAGGCTAATGGCATTGCTTGATTTTATTTTGCCAAACTGCTGAGGTCAGCCCCAGCAAAGGGAGTAGGCCAAAGCCATGCTTCCTCTGGCACTGCCCTCGAAGGAGGCCAGCAAGGCCAGCAAGGTCAGGTGCAGGATCTAGTGGCCCTCCTTCCTCCCTGTACATTCACAGGGCCTAAAGGTAGGATGAAAGGTCAAGGAGTGTCTTGTCTAGAGGCTTTGGGCTCTTTTTCTGTGCCTCAGCCAAGCCAGGCATTTGTTTCCAGCGCCAAGAATGTCAGTTTTGGCTCTTAGGGCCCTCGCTGGCTTTGTGGAGCCTACATTCCTCATTTAGAGGAGGAACCTCAGACTGAAGAAAGGCCTTATCCATGGTCATGGACAGTAATAGCCTCAGGTGAGGGTCCTGGAATTCCCTGGCAGAGGCATTTGGAGCTGCATAGAGTGGATTCAAATACTGGCTCTAGCAATGCTGCACGACCTTGCGCATGCATGCCCTTATCTATAAGCTGAATAATTTTCACCTGCTAGGTGACTGCACCAGTCCACCTGAGAGCTATCCCCCAACTGATGTCTCTCCCCATGTGATTCTTCAGTCAGCTTCCTGGGGGCCTTGGATTTTTCTGGGACTCAAAACATTAGTGAAATGATGAGGTTTGAGAAAAACAATGGTTTGGCCACTGTGGCAAACTTTGCTAGGTGGAATAGAAACATGATACCTATAAGTATAGCGTCCACTTTGGGATCCTCAGGGTAAAAGTCACATAAAATGATAGGTACAGCAGGAGACAGATGGAGCCGGGGTCCTTGATGACGTCCTTGAAGTGGTACCCTAGCTTGGCTGTCTACTACTTCCGGTGTGGTAGGCAAATTAATCTTTTTACTTGTTTAAGCCATTGTTTTTTGTGGGTTTTCATTGTTTGCTACAGAATGAAGTCATAGCTAATGGAGTCATATTGAATTTGAGATTTTGGAAGAAGGACTCTTGGCCTAAGGAAGGAGGGAGGGATTATTTATAAGCACTAACAAAGTGAAAAAATTTTTTTCCTTTTTTTTGGTCTTTTTGAGACAGGGTCTCACTATGTAGTTCAGGCTGGCCTTGAGCTCACTTTTGTAGCCCAGGCTGGTCTCGAACCTGCTCTGATCCTCCTGCCTCAGCTTCCCGAGTGCTGGGATTACAGGTGTGTGCCACCACACCTGGCTTAACCAAATGAAAATTAAGTCATTGCTTTATTCAAGATGTTTACTGGGGGGATAGGGTATAGCTTAATAGTAAAGCACATGTTTTGATGTGAAAGGCCTCAAATTTAATCCCCAGCACTAAAACAATCAAAAAAGAGCTGTCAGCCGGGCGTGGTGGCTCATGCCTGTAATCCCAGCACTTGGGAGCCTGAGGCAGGAGGATTGGTGCGAGTTCGAGACCAGCCTGGGCTACAAAAGTGAGTGCAGGACGAGCCTCAACTGCATAGCAAGACCCTGTCTCAAAAAAAAAAGACAAAAAAAAAAAAAGAGCTGTGTAGGGTGACATACACCTGCAGTCCCAGCATTCTCAGAAGCTGAAGACAGTTTAGTAAGACTTTGTCTCAAAATTTAAAAAATTAAAAAAATAAACTGGCTGAGAGGGGCCCAGCAGAATGGCTCAGTGGTCTAAAGCACCTGCTTAGGAAAGCTTGGTCAGCTGCAGGGACTGCAGTTCAATCCCCGGCACCACATGCTGTGCCAGCCCTGCCCTCAGGACAGGCTGAGCCGGCCATAAAAATAAACAAACAAACAAACAGAAGTTCTGAAACAAGAAAAAAATAAAAAAATAAAATGGCTGGTGACCTAGCTCAGTGTGTGGGTTCAATACCATTCCTCTCAGTACTGAAAAGTAAGTAAATAAATAATTTGAGGACCTACTGAGAACTTAGCAGTGAATAGACAGACAAAAGTTCCTGTCCTTAAAGAATTTTCCCATTGGTAACAAGGAGAAGCCAGACCTGACCTCTAGTTATTGCATTTTCATGGGTGTCAGAGATGGTGGGGGTTTGGTGTGACTGATCAGGTGACAGGATAGGGTCAGGAATGTCTGTTCTAGAGTCCTCACCCACCCATTATGTTAGCCAATGAAAATGGTTAACATACCTTTCCAGTGTTTTCAGTGAGCCAAACATTCTCTCCAAGGGAGGTATTCTTGTCCCCGTTTTATAAGAATGTGAAGAAGGCCTCAGCCATACAAGACTGGGTTTGATCCTTTGTTCCACTTTGACAACCTGTTTCCTGATGCCCCCTTTCTCTTAGCTTTGGACCAGGACTGCCTCTTGTTCTCTGCAGTCAGCCACCTAAGAAGAGCCTGACTGCCTTCCCTCATTTATCCCACTTAAGATGCTTTCTCTGTGCTGAGTGGTAGGAATATAGGCCAAGTCCTGGAAACACACAGCCAGGAGGGGGCTGGCAATTTGCAAGTATCCCATATGAAAAAGTCTGACTGAGCCGGGCGTGGTGGCACATGCCTGTAATTCCAGCACTTGGGAGGCTGAGGCAGTAAGATCAGTGTGAGTTTGAGACCAGCCTGGGCTGCAAAAAGGAGCTCAAGGCAAGCCTGAGCTGCATAGCGAGACCCTGTCTCAAAAAGACAAAAAAAAAAGTCTGACTGGGTGTAATCCCACTGCTGGGGAGGCTGAAAACAGGAGGATTGCTATGAGTCTGCTGCATAGTGAGACCCTGTACCAAATACATTTAAAAAAAAAAAATGTCCAACTGGGAATGGGGTAGAAGAGTCAAGGAGAGTGTCCTGGAGGAGCTGACACCATATTTGAGTTCCAAGGGAGAAGCACATTTGCACAAATAAAAGCAACAGTGGATGTGTCTGACACTGGGAGTAGCAGGTGGAGGATTGAGAGAAGACAGTGGCGTCTGGAGGTGCCAAGGGGGGTAAGGAGACATGAGATGAGGCGGTCAGAGGGTGAGGACTCAGACTAGGCTGAGCAGGCACTGGGGAGCCGCTGGTGGATGAGAGCAGGGCGAGGTCTGGGCACTGCATAAATCCTTGGCAGGGCAATGTGTGGATGAAAGAAGGAATGATCATTATGGGGTTCCATGCATGTGTCCTTTGGGGTGGGGGGGACAGTTAAATGACCTAACAGTAGAAGGACCAGTCAAGTGGACTCGGGGACACCAGCCACTCCTGTTTGTCTCCTCTTGCTTCATGACAGTCCTGTCTGCACCACCACCATCTCTGGCTGGGGCTTTTATAGTAGCATCCTCACCAGCTCGGCAGCTTCTGCCCTTGCTCCTATACACTGCGTACCCCATGGGCAGCCTTTAAAGCCAAGCCCTGCACTTGGCACCATGCACCTCCGTTCAATGGAAAAAGTTCCTGCAATTGTCATTAATGGTGTTCTGGCATGGGCAAAGCTGTCCTTAGTAGGAGTGGCGTTCCAGAAGTCTTAGTACCATGGGACAGAGATGTGGATGCTGAACTCAGGGCAGGAGCAACATTGTGATTATCTAAACTGGCTGAGAGGGGGCCCGGCAGGATGGCTCAGTGGTCTAAAGCACCTGCTTAGGAAAGCTTGGGCTGCTGCAGGGACTGCAGTTCAATCCCCAGCACCACATGCTGCGCCAGCCCTGCCCTCAGGGCAGGCTGAGCCAGCCATAAAAATAAATAAATAGACAAACAAAAGTTCTGAAACAAGAAGAAAAAATAAACTGGCTGAGAGGGAGACAAACCAGATATCCCATACTATGCAGGCTTCATGTTGTCTCCCAAAATATAACCCAACAGACATGCTCACCTTTTGGTCTGAGACCTTGGACAGTCCCTCTGTGTGCTGAGCAGAGGGAGCGCCCTCCCTCCATCATCTATGTACACCGCCCATCGCTAAGGGCTACTGGGGTGCCATCCACACCATGTCCTTGCATACAGGCCACAGCCCACCCACACGTGTGGGCGCTGCTGATGGTGGAAGGAGAAGTTACCTCAGGAAGTTCCTGACAAAAAGCGTCCACGTCCACTCCCACAACTGAGCAGGAGCTGGCTCAAAAAGGGATGAGAGGACAAGTGTCCAGGTGACTCACCCAGTACCCGCTGGGCTTGGAACCAGCCCAGTGGCTTGTCATGAAACCTCACCCACTTGGACCTGAAGTGTGATGCTACCACCCAGAAGGCCCTGTGTGCCAGCAGGGTATTGTCAAGAGTGTTGCCACTTGTTCTAAAGTTGCCAACAGGGTGGGAGGAGAAATTAAAGCCTGTGCCTCTGAGCCAGGATGACCAAGGAGGCTGGTCTTTAGTGCTAAGAACTCTGGGCTGGTGGTGTCCATGCCACAGCTCTCTCCTCTCCCAGGCAGCATCAGTCAGCAGCAGGAGGATGAGCAGGGCCACTGCTAAAGCCTGTATCTAAGTGACGAAGCTGCACCGTGTCTGCCCCATGAGTCTATTCTCAAGTTATCAACTTGCCCTCTCATGGCAGCCTCATGTAATGGGGACAAGCCTTTGAGGCTAAGTTTATCTCTGATAGGAAGATAAATACATTGGTCCATAAAAGTAAATAAATAAAATATAACTTGATCACATCACTGTACCTCTAGGAGGCCTCCTGAGGGCTTCCATCAGCCCTTTCTGCCACTGGCAGGCCACCAGAATCACAGGGTTCTCTGTGGCCCCATAGCCTTCCATTGTTCCCCTACAACCCTCAGCTGAGCACGAGGCCAAGGCCCTGCCTTTAGACTGTTGTACCTGTCATTTCCTCTGACCGACAGATGTTACCTTGGCAACAGCAAAGCTTTCTCTAATGACCTCTAAAATAGCCAGCTCCTTGCGTCCAACCTCACTTCCTCTCTGCTTACCCTGCTTCATTTTCATTCTTGGTATTCATGTGGATTCCCTCCTGCCTCCCCACGCTGTTAGATGATGTGCTTCTGGAGAGCAGTGTTAGTATTTATCCTACCAGCACCTTTATTCCTGGCACTTGGAATAGGGCCCCTTACATAGCAGGTGAAGGGCTTCATATTCATTGAAGGACGATTGCCTAAGCCCCTGACTGCCCCCCTGTGGCCTGGAACCACAAGTTGTCCCTCATCCCTAACCATGATCTCAGTCTGTCTCAAGCTCTGCAGACCAGCATCTGCCACCAGCTGTCAGGAGAGAGTGGAAATTTCCACTCGGACACCGAAAGGACATCATGCTCCCCAGGCTGGGTGGAAATTTCCACAGCTACAGCCTGTGTCTGGTGGCATGAGTGGAGTGGCTGGGGAGTCCACGGAGGAGCTAGCACTGCTAAGGAATGTGTCTGCCCCTCCGCCCTGACTCAGAGATTGCTGTGTTGTTAGCAGATGAGCTTTGGTTGGGGGTGTTCAAGAAC
This sequence comes from Myocastor coypus, assembly GCA_004027025.1. NCBI lineage: Eukaryota > Metazoa > Chordata > Mammalia > Rodentia > Myocastoridae > Myocastor > Myocastor coypus. The sequence continues at coordinate 30,254 of PVJA010024099.1, forward strand.
CAAAGAAAAGAGCCCAAAGGATCTGTGACCATCAACAAGTTCAGTGGCCTCCCTTTTCTGATGTAGAAACTGATTCAGAGAGGGGAAGCACTTTCATCCCAGATCACACAGACAATAATGACAGAAAACAGACAGATGGCCCTGGCTGAGTTTGGAGGTCACTTTTTCTATCCCATCCCCTCCCCATCTCCTGCCCTTCCTTCCACCCACCATCTCCCAAGTGCCTACTTGGGGGCACCCAGAGCTCTCTGCTTTGAAGCCACACACTTCTTGCGGCCAAGCCACTGTCACCCCCTCCTCCCCAGATCTCCCGGCTGCCTTCCCCTCCTTCCCCTGTCCCTGCTGTACACTTTGCTACACATGTTGAACTCCCAGTACCCAAGTTGTTCCCTAGTGCAGTTAGGTCTGAATGTTTGAGTTGACAAGCATCAATATCTTGTAAAGCTCCAGGGGTGATTTCACCTTTGGCAAAGTTTGGAATTATGTTTTTAACCTTAAAAGTGGCCTCTTGTCCCTTGTCCCCTGAGCTGCAAATAACTTGGCTAATTTTTTTCATCCAGATTTACTCCCTGGATTCCAGTCCTGGGCTTGGGACAGGCTCTGGCTGAGCGATCATAACTCTTTTTTGCTTCCACCCTTTGCCTAGTCCTGGGTTTCCAGCCAACCTGGTTTGTCTGGCCTGACCTGTGTCACCATTATTAGGCAGTTAATAAATATCTACTGTTGATAGTAACAGTGACCTTGAGATTGATCAACAGTTTGACCAAGAAGATCTCTGATACAAAAGAAAGAAAAGAAATAAGAGGTCAGGCAGACTTGGATTCTAATACCAGCCGGTTCTGCTTCCTGGATCTGGGCCTCAATTTATTCATCCATGAAAGAACAAGGGATGGGCCCGGCAGGATGGCTCAGTGGTCTAAAGCGCCTGTTTGGGAACGCTTGGGCGGCTTCAGGGACCGCGGTTTGATCCCCGGTACCACATGCTGCGCCAGCCCTGCCCTCGGGGTGGGCTGAGCCAGCCATAAAAACGAGTGAATAAACAAAGGTTCTGAAACAAGAAATAAATAAATAAATAGAATGCTAAAAAAAAACAAGGGATGAAATGCATAACTTGTGGTTTGTTGTGTCAGAGAGACTACCAAATACAGGGGCCTTGTCCCTCACAAGTTTGTCACCCTGCGAGCAAGCCGCTTGTTGCCTTGATGGTGGGGACCGATAAAAGCCTTCTAAAATAGCCACCTTCTGCTCCTAGCATCACTCCCTATTTCTCTCCCTTCCCTGTTGTTTTGGTACTGAGGATGGAAACCAGGGCTTTTGCACATACTAGGCAAATGTTTACCACTGAGGTACATTTCTAGCCCTTTTCATTTTGTATTTTGAGACAGTCTTTTGCTAAATTGTTCAGACAGAGTTTGGACTTACAATAGTCCTGCCTCAACTTCTTTTTTGGGGGGAGGGGGTTCAAACTCACAACCTTGCACTTGCCAGCGTATCTCCCCAGCCCTTAACCTGTTAAGTAGTTGCCTTTTTTTGTTGTTGTTGTTTTCTTTTTTCCTTTTGAGACAGAGCTTGCTACAGTGGTATCTTGGCTCATGAGCTTAATTTGTTCCACATTTCTGGTTGTGACTCAAAGTGATCACAAACTAAATAAAATTTCCCCTTCAGATTCAATGTAAACAAGATTAATCTATTTTGAATCATATGTATTTGGTACAGGGTCTACAGGGTCTCACTACATAGATTGGACTTGTAGCGATCCTCCTGTTTTCAGTCTTCCAAGCTCTGGGATTACAGGTATGTTTGCCTCCATGCCCAGTCTCAGTTACTGTTTCAGCAAGCCCCGGGGTCAGGGCCAGCATCGCAGGCTGGAGATCAAACCCTGGCCATTGTGCTCTGCCTAAGCAGGCGCTTTAATCCACTGAGCTATATGGTTGTCCCTTGAATCATATACTTTTTTTTTTTTTTTTTTTTTTTTTTTTTTTTTTTTTTTTTTT
>PVJA010024100.1:0-7500 GCA_004027025.1 Myocastor coypus
AAAGGCGTTTTCAAAAAAAAAAAAAAAAAAAAAAACTACATTACTCTGAAAGAAGAGATCCTAGAAGATTTCAGAAAATGGAAAGATATTCCCTGCTCCTGGATAGAAAGAACTAACTTTGTTTTTTTTGTTTGTTTGTTTGTTTTGTTTGTTTGTTTTGCCTTTTTGAGACAGGGTCTCACTGTGCAGTTCAGGCTGGCTTTGAGCTCACTTTTGTAGCCCAGGCTGGTCTCGAACTCGCAGCGATCCTCCTGCCTTAGCCTCCCAAGTGCTGGGATTACAGTCGTGAGACACCACGCCCGGCAACTAACTTTGTTAAGATGGCCATACTCCCTAAATCGTTATACAGATTTCATGCAATGCCTATCAAAATACCATCAACGTACCTCACAGACCTGGAGAAATCATTCCTAAAATTTATTTGGAACCACAAAAGACCCAGAATTGCAAAGACAACTCTTGGCAATAAAGATACGGCAGGAGGCATTACAATTCCTGACCTAAAGTTATACTACAAAGCTACAGTAATAAAATCAGCATGGTATTGGCAAAAGAATAGACCTGAAGATCAGTGGAATAGATTAAAAGATGCAGAAGCAAATACAAACACACTCAGCCACCTCATTTTTGACAAAGGGGCCAAACATGTGTACTGGAAGAAAGACAGCCTCTTAAACAAATGGTGCTGGAAAAATTGGCTCTCTACATGCCGAAAACTGAAACTTGACCCTAGTCTATCACCATGCACGAAAATAAAGTCGAAATGGATTAAAGATCTAAATATTAAAAGAGAAACATTAAATCTCCTGGAAGAGAAAGTGGGAGGAAATCTTGAAGACATCAGAGTAGGCAAAAAGTTCATGACAGAAATCAGATTGCACGTTTAACACTTGAAAGCATCAACAAATGGGACCTCCTCCAGCTAAGAAGTTTTTGCACATCAAAGAAAATTGTACATCAAAGAAAGTTACCAACAGAGTGAAAATATAACCCACAAATTTTGAAAAAATTTTAACTTATAGGGGCCCAGCAGGATGGCTCAGTGGTCTAAAGAACCTGCTTAGGAAAGCTTAGGCAGCTGCAGGGACCGCAGTTCAATCCCCAGCACTACATGCTGTGCCAGCCCTGCCCTCAGGGCAGGCTGAGTCAGCTATAAAAATAAATAAATAAACAAAAGTTCTGAAACAAGAAAAAAAAATAAAATAAAGTAATTTTTTAAAAAGATTTTAACTTATAAGTACTCAGACAAAGGTCTTCTATCTAGAGTCTACAAAGAACTAAAATCCATTAGGGTTCCAAAATTCAAAGACCCAATCCAGAAATGGGCATCTGAGATGAACACACACTTCTCAGAGAAAGAAATTCAGCAAGCCTATAAATATATGAAGAAATGCCTCACATCACTAGCCATTTGTGAAATGCAAATCAAAATAACACTTAGATACCATCTCACCCCAGAAAGAATGGCTATCATAAAGAAATCAACGAGCAATAAAGGCTGGAGAGGCTGTGGGGAAAGAGGAACCCTTCTCCACTGCTGGTGGGAATGCAGACTGGTGCAACCATTATAGAAACCAGTGTAGAGGATCCTTAAAAAACTAGAACTGGAAATCCCATTCAGTCCAGCTATCCCCCTACTAGAAATCTTCCCAGAAGAACTGAAAACATCATACCATAGCGATATCTGTGCACCTATGTTTATAGCAGCCCAATTTATAATAGCCAAATCTTGGAAACAACCAAAATGCCCATCATTTGAACAATTATTGAAAAAAATGTGCCATTTCTATACAATGGAATATTACTCAGCTATAAAGAATGATAAGCTGGAAGTCTTCATATATAAATGGATGTATATTGAACATATACTCATTAGTGAAATAAACCAGACCTATATGTGTAAATATTGTAGAGTCTCCCTAATATAAGAACTCTAAATTTTTTTTCTCTTTCCTTACCAGTATCAATTGAAGGTGTGCCATGCCCACACCCTGTGCTCTGTATAACTATTGTGAGGACAATATGCAGTGTGTCAACTGTTAAAAAAACAAGTAATTGGCTCACACCTGTAATTCCAGCACTTGGGAGGCTGAGACAGGAGGATCAGTATGAGTTCAAGACCAGCCTAGGCTACAAAAACGAGCTCAAGGCCAGCCTCAACTGCATAGTGAGACCCTGTCTCAAAAAGACAAAAAAAAAAAAAAAAGCAAGTAATGTTTATTGAAAGTGTTAATGTTTAATTGTTTGATCAATCTTATACACCTATATCTATTAATCTAAACTGATCCAATGATGAAAATATGTAATATAACCATTTTTTTTTCTTGCTTCAGAACTTTTTTTTTTTTTTTTTTTATGGCCGGTTCAGCATGCCCTGAGGGCAAGGCTGGCACAGCATGTGGTGCCAGGGATCAAACTGCAATCCCTGCCTAAGCTGCCTAAGCTTTCCTAAGCAGCTGCCTAAGCTTTCCTAAGCAGGCGCTTTAGACCACTGAGCCATCCTGCCGGGCCCCAGTATAACCATTGTTAAATTTAAAAAAAAAAAAATCATTATGACTACAAAGATGGACCATTAAAAGAACAGACCTCCAGGCCATGATTCAACCAGTCCTGCTCCTGACAGCACACTGAGCTCTGAGTTCATCCACGGATCCACCTACTGATGAGTCTTGCATTCCTGTGACACATCACCCTCCCAAATCCCCACCTCAGAACATGATACTGTTGGGGAGCATTTTAAACCTAAACCATCACAATTCACCCCCAGCCCCCCAAAGGCTCATGTTCATCTCATTATGCAAAATGCGCTTAGCAGATCTCTAGAAGCCACCATGATCTTAGCAGTTACATTACTATAAAAAAATCCAACTCCAGAGTTTCCTCTAAGAGCCAAGGCAGATGCTTAGCTATGAGCCCATGTCCATATCAAAAAGAAAACTAAATGCTTTCTTTTTATTGTTATAATTTTTATTTTGAAGAGTAAAAACAAAAGCAAGAACAAAATCAGAAATACAGAAACAGTAGCATATAACAATACATATGTTACAGATTTTCAAAATAAGAATAGCTGATTAACAATGGTTGATATATTATCTATTTCTATCATTAAATCTGATGCTCAGATTAACAGATAAAGTTATGTAAGATTGGACATACGATTGAATGTTACTGTTTGCTTTCAAGAAATCGTAAGTTTTTAGAGCCGGGCGTGGTGGCTCACGCCTGTAATCCCAGCACTCGGGAGGCTGAGGCAGGAGGATCAGTGCGAGTTCAAGACCAGCCTGGGCTACAAAAGTGAGCTCAAGGCCAGCCTCAACTGCATAGCGAGACCCTATCTCAAAAAGACCAAAAAAAAGGAATTGTAAGTTTTTGTTCTGGTCTCTCTTTTTTATTACCTTTTTTAACAACTTTATTTTAAAGAGATTAATTGATATGACATTAGGAATAGTACACAAGATGACAGGTATTGAAGCAGTTTTTGTATTATACATTTCTGTTTTCGATGTAGTTGCTTAGAACTCAGACATCACCATACAGAGTTAGTCAAGGTGGAAATTCTGCACATTAACTGCTATTGTCAAAAAAGCTGATGGAAATTCTCAGTACAATCACCTTAGCCATCCTATATATACACTTGCATGTTTTTTCACCCTACCCTTTATCCTATCTTTTCTCCTTTCTCTCTTCCTCATTGTTTCATCCTTAAGTTCTGTTTCTTTCCACTTTGCTGTATCTGTTATACCTTTCAGGTTTTATTTCTTCTTTTGGGTTCTTATACTAGGGAGATAATATGATTTTTTTTTTTTGGTCTTTTTGAGGCAGGGTCTCACTATGCACCTCAGGCTGGCCTTCAGCTCATTTTTGTAGCCCAGGCTGGTCTCGAACTTGCACTGATTCTCCTGCCTCAGCTTCCCAAGTGCTGGAATTACAGGCACACACCACCATGCCCGGCTGACAATATGGCATCTATACATATGGGTCTTGTTTATTTCACTTATGAGTATATCCTCTTCAGTAGTTCTCAACCTTTCTAATGCTGTGACCCCGCAATACAGTTCCTCATGTTGCAGTGACCCCAAATTAAAAAAAAAAAAAAAAAAAAATTTGGTGGCTACTTTAATACTGTAATTCCAAATAAATTACATTTTCCAATGGCTTTAGGTGACCCCTGTGTTTGGTCATTCGACCCCTGCCGGGCTTGTGACCCACAGGTTGAGAACTGCTGCTTCTAGTTGCATCCATTTACCAGTGAAGACTTCAAGCTTACCTTTCTTTATAGCTGAGCAATATTCCATTGTATAAAAATACTACAACTTTTTCATCCATTTCTCAAGTGATGGACATTTTGATTGTTGAAAACTAAATACTTTCACCATGCAATGGTATAGGATAGATGTTCCCATTCCAAAAGATAAGAATGTGGGCAGATAAGGGCATTGGTGCAAAAGCAAAGCTCAACGGGGAAAACATTAAATCCTGGAGCCTCATGTCCAGCACCTGGGACAGGTTATGCTAAGATGTGAGCTTCACAGGGCTTGAGCATTCCTGTCTCCGAGGCCTGGCCTGATGTGGTCCCCACAGCCTCTCTCTTAGGCTGCCTCTGCTCACTGTCTGCGGCTTTTCTCAGCGTAAGGTCCATGTTCCTTGAGTCTCTGCCTCACTGAGGTCTCTGCTGCACCTTCGGCTTCCCCTCATCGCTGACCTCCTAGACCTTCATTTGATAATTGGGTCAAAGCCTTCCAGATGTCACAACTCTTGCACCCTACAAGCCTATAATACAAAGACCAGGGCTTGGGGCTTGGCTCAGCGGTAGATTGTTTGCCTAGCAAGCTGGAAGCCCTGGCTTTGGTCCTTGGCTTACAAAGACAATGTAATTTAACAAGAAAGAAAGAAACAAAGAAAGATGATGTTATAATGTCAAGTTCTGTTACTAGCCGAAGGGCTATGGCTGCAGAGGGCTCTGTCTGGCTGAATGCACTTGGAGAAACAAGTCTGTAGGCATCCCTGAGTGAGGGGCTACCTTCACGAAGTGAGGCTTTTGTAAGGAATCTACCCATTTACGTCCACAATCCTTCTGGAGATTTCTGGGATTGCAGAGGCTCTGGGGGTGCAGAGGCACCCAGAGCCTGTTTTTAATAGCACTAATGGTTTTTGCAACCACACTATCTGGCCCAGTCTTACATACCTAATTGCAAATTTTTTTAATCATTATCTCTGCTTTTTGGTCCTTATTTGCACTGTAGATTTGGCCAGAAGCAACCAACTATATCTGGGCTATTCCCCTAAACATCCAGTTTCCTTCTAATTTAATCTGCCAGATTAATTAGCCTCCTACCTTTTAAATTCAGTTTCATATAACATCTTAGAACATGGGAAAAAGTATGACAAGTTCTTAGCTAAAATAAAATATATGTATCATCTACTCTATTGTCCAACAGAATTCTCATTTCCATCTCAAAATTAATGAGTCTGACCTTTACTGTTCACATTCCTATCAACTTTTTAGAGCCAGGCATGGTGGCCACGTCTGTAACTCCAGCACGTGGGAGGCTGAGGCAGGAAGATCAGTGTGAGTTCAAAACCAGTCTGGGCTACAAAAGTGAGCTCAGAGCCAGCCTAAACTGCATAGTGAGACCCTGTCTCAAAAAGACAAAAAAATATTTTTTTTTGTTTTTTGGTTTGGTTTAGTTTATTTGAGGCAGGGTGTCACTATGTAGTTCAGACTGATCTTTTTTTATTTGGTTTGGTCTGGTCTAGTTTGGTTTGACCCTGATCTGATTCAGACTGGTCTTGAAATCATTATTCAGCCCAGGATAGCCCCAAACTCATGACAATCCTCCAACCTCAGTTTCCTGAGTGCTGGGATTACAATTATGCACCACCATGCCCAGAACATTCTGGATCTTCTGATCTCTGAATAGAATTGCCTGTTGTTATGGTTTATGTCTAGATGTCCCCCCAAAGCCTGATGCAGTCATGGGCTTCTGGGGTTTTTTTATTGATCAAGTCCAATGCTGGTATTATGAGTGTGAGTGCTACACCCAAACTCTCCTCTGCCCCAGGCAGGTTGTCTGCATACAATATAAGGGTAGAAAAGAGGCTCGCTCTTGCTGCTTTTCCCTTTTTGCTCTTGCTGTTTTTCTCCGCCATGAAGTATTGTCTTCTGCCATGGGCCACTCTGCCTTGGAGCCAGCCAAGTATGGACTGAAGCCTCCACAGACTGTGAGCTAAGTAAACCTTTCCCTCTTTAATTTGGGTGTTGGGTACTTTATCTCAACAACAACAGAAACGTAATCAAAGCATCCATCAAGCTCTACTTATAGCATTTTTAGGATTATCTAGCCCATATCTCCAAAACTTTATAATCTTGCCCCATATACAAGTTCCAAAGGCTTCTAAACCATATGATCAGGTATAGTTTCAGCAATGACCCTACTTCTGGCACCATTTTACTGTATGAGTCACATTTTCTTGGCTGGGATAAAAATATTCAACTCACAAATTGAAGGAGAAGTTTGCATTGGCTCATAGTTTAAGAGGGTTCAGTCCTTGATTGGCTGACTTTATGGCAGAAATAGAAGTGATAGGGAAGAGGAGGCAGAGCCAGGGGCAGGAACACAGCCCTTTAGGTCACTCCCCACTGACCTCTCTCTTCCAACAAGGCCCCCCCTCCTAACAGCGCATTCAGTTGTGAATCTGATGGAATAACCCACAATGACTACAGCACCTCCATGATGTAGTCACCTAACAAGTCCCACCTCTAAACACATGACATTCTTTGGGGTACATTTGTTTTGTCTTTTTGAGACAAGGTTTCACTATGCAGTTCAGGCTGGCCTTGAACTCACTCTGTATAATCCAGGCTGGCCTCAAACTTGCAGCAGTCCTCCTGCTCAGCCTCCCAAGTGCTGGGACTATAAGTATTTACCACCACAAACTGGATGGGGGATGGGGGTACATTTTAAATCTACACCATTTTTTTTTCTTTTTGAGACAGGGTCTCACTATGCAGTTGAGGCTGGCCTTGAGCTCACTTTTGTAGCCCAGGCTGGTCTCGAACTTGCACCAATCCTCCTGCCTCAGCCTCCTGAGTGCTGGGATTACAGGCGTGAGCCACCATGCCCAGCCACCATGACAAGGTTTAAATCTTAAATGTCTCCAAAACCTCTAGGGTCAAAGCCCCACTGCACCAGTGTTGAGAGGGAGCTTTTAGATGATTATAAGTGGATCAATCCACAGATGATTTCATAATTTGTCAGCATTACTGAGAAGGCATGGAAACTTAGGAGGTGGAACCTAGTTGGCAGCAGTGGCTCACAGAAATGAGTCTCCTCCCCCTCACAGTCTGCCTGGCCCTCCTTTGCTCACCTTCTGGTCACCACAAAGTGAGCAGTTTTGCTCCCCCACACCCCTTCTCACCGCAGGCCCAGAAATAATGGAGCCAGTCAAACATTGGCTGAAACCACTGGAACTCAAGCCAAAATTATTTTCCATGTAGTT
>PVJA010024100.1:12500-32251 GCA_004027025.1 Myocastor coypus
TGATGAAAGAAAAAATGTATGTTGGACAAAGATGACAGAAGTAGCGCTAGGCAGCCTGCATAAGCTGACAGAATGAGCCCCTAAAGACAAGCTTTTATCTATTTCATAAATTTACCTAAATCAGGGCTGTAAATTGTTAGCCTTGCGGCTAAATGATCTCACAGACAATCCATCCACATCAGGCCTAGCAAGACGCGTTCGTCTCCTAAGCAGTGCCCTATCTTACAGGTTTGGCATTTGCTAAATACATATATATTGGCTGGCCCAACATCCCAGGGGCCAGTTCCTTCTTTTCAAGGGAATATAACAGATCTGAGGCTCAGGACAGCGTGGCCACCCCTCAGAGCCTAAGCTTCTTACAGATCCACTGTAAAGGAACTTCACAGCTCGAGCTCTGGAGACCGTCTTTGTTGATGGCACCACACGTCTGTACAATACTGTTAGAAGAAATCCTATAAAAAAAGCAGAAGAAAAAAAAAAAAAAAGCAGAAGAGTCGATCATTTCTAGCAAATTGCACAGGAAAGGAAAAGCACAAAGGGATTAAAAACTGAACAAATTCTCTCTTCTTATTCAGATAAGTCAGCTCCCAAAATAGCAGAAAAATAAAAATTGTTTCCTGGCCTCTCTCTTTTTTTTTTTTTTTTTTTAATTTTTTTCTTGTTTCAGAACCTTTGTTTGTTTATTCATTCATTTTTATGGCTGGCTCAGCCTGCCCTGAGGGCAGGGCTGGCAGCCTGTGGTACCGGGGATGGAACTGTGGTCCCTGCCCAAGCTTTCCCAAGCAGGTGCTTTAGACCACTGAGCCATCTTGCCAGGCCCCCTCCTGGCCTCTCTTGAAGATATTTAATTTTTGTCCTTCCTTCCCTTGTACCCTCTTTTTCCCCTTTCATCTCCAGTCTGCCTGCTCTCTTTCATTTATTTCCCAAGGTCCCGAATATTATCATTTTCCTTTTCTTCTTTCTACCCCCAGCCTTCTTTTTTGGGGTGTGTGTGTGTGTGTGTTTTACGGAAGGGTTTACAGGGTGCTCAGGGTCTCACTACTAGACTGGACTCAGTGATCCACCTGTTTTCTTCTTTTTTTTTTTTTTTTTTTTTTTTTTTTTTTTTTTTTTTTTTTTTTTTTTTTTTTTTTTTGTCTTTTTGAGACAGGGTCTCTCTGTGCAGTTGAGGCTGGTCTTGAGCTCACTTTTGTAGCCCAGGCTGGTCTCGAACTCGCACCGATCCTCCTGCCTCAGCCTCCCGAGTTCTGGGATTACAGACATGAACCATCACGCCCAGCGATCCACCTGTTTATAGCCTCCAAAGAAAGAGTTGGGATTACTGGCACATACTACCATGCCCAGTCTGCACACCCCGGTGGCAGGGCCAGCACAGCAGCCTGGGGATCAAGCCTCTGGCCCCTGCTCCTGCCTGCAGGCGCTTAATCCTCTGAGCTATTTGGCCTGCTTCCCACCCCTCCTTGGAAGCCCTTTACCTTGAAAAGTTTAAAGCTGATCCACCTTCCCACCTCCAATTAGAATTCTTCCTCAAACCAATCCAGTAAAAGTTCTTATTGATTAAATGTTGGATATGGCTCTAAAGGAGACATGGAGGAGGTTGAAGAAAGGTGAGAAAGACGCAAAAAGCCAAGGAGACATTCTGTCGTGCAATTACTCCTTACACCTTGTCACACTTGAGAACTGAACACTTTTAACACCTAAGCCATACTCCACAGTATGATAGTGTCTGAAGGCAGCACCTTCAGGAGCAATTATGGTCCTGTGAGCTGCTGAGGGTGGCACCTCCAGGATGGGGTTCATGTCCTCCTAACAGGGAAAGCCCAGAGCTCTCTCTAACCAAGCACACAGTGAAAAGGCAGGCTTTTACAAGCTGGAAGGGGGCCTTGTTCAGAAACCAAATCTGCTGGCACATTATTAGACTCTGGCCCTACAGTCTCCAGAACTGTGAGGAATAGGGCTGTTGTTTAGGCCCTCCACTCTGTGGTATTTTATTATAGCAGCCTGAGCCAGATCAAGCATCCAGTCTAAATAACTTATTTCTCCTTTAATTCCTAACTATACAGGTCTATTTCTTGCAAAGGAAAGCAGCTTCTTAGAACTGGCCTTTATGTCTGTAATTACATTCTTATAATGTGACAGATAAGATAATGTCCCTCTCGCCCATTGCAACTTCCTTCTTAATTAGATGGAACACGTGATAGATATTCAAAAGAAAAAAGACAAACATCATTCCAGAAGCAGTCATCGTTCTTGCCACCATCACTGAATACAGACATTAGGCTTAAGCCTGCAGCAATATGCATGTGCACTCCCCATTAAGCTCTCATGTTTCAAGTCTTCATCAACCTTGTGGATGACAAGAACAAAAAGCAAGTTCTTAAGAGAACCAGCCTAGGGGCCCGGTGGGATGGCTCAGTGGTTTAAAGCGCCTGCTTGGGAAAGCTTGGGCGGCTTCAGGGACCGTGGTTCGATCCCCGGCACCACATGCTGCGCCAGCCCTGCCCTTGGGGCGGGCTGAGCCAGCCATAAGAATGAGTGAATAAACAAATAAAGGTTCTGAAACAAGAAAATAAATAAAGAAATTAAAAAAAAAAAAGAGAACCAGCCTAAGGGAAAGTCAAGCTGATCACACCACCCACGAGCCCACAATGCTTTTGCACTCACAATAAAGATGCTACAAGAGGTAAGGGAGTCTTTTGAGTGGTTTTCCATCTATTATCTCTTCATTGTTTTTCAAACATAAAACTACAAAGTCCTTTCCATATACACAATGCACTGCATGACCTAGTCTTGACAACCATTTGCTCATTGAGTTCCAGCCACTAGAATCTTCTTTCTGTTCTCTTACTATACCAAGCATATCCTTGCTCTAGGCTCTTTGCCCAGCTTCTTTCCCCTAGGTTTTCACATGACTGTCATTCAAGCTCACCTCAAGCACTCTCTCTATCTAAAGTAGGGCCTTCCTTTATTGTCCCCTCTAAAGCAATATGCACATCCACCATCAGTGTACAGTTTCATTTCCTTTAAAGAATACAACACAACACCATAGTTATTTATTTACGTTTTTGTCGTCTGCCTAAAAAATATAAGCACTATGGTGCTTACAATAACTTCAACACCTGAAGTTATGAAAACTATGTTCAGTAAGTGGTCATTGAACGTACTGAAGCATAACCAAAGACTGCAAGAGTCAGGTATTATGTTGCAAGAGACTGAAGCATCCTGAAGCACAAATTTGGCAGCATCTACCCCCATGCAGCACTAAATTGTTTATATTCAGAGCAGGGAGGTAGTCTGAAGACAAAAAAAAAAGATTAAGAGAAATGAAACCAGCTTGCTTTCATAAATTGCTTAAATTGAGATGAGCTGAATGCTTTCCCATTTCTCCATGTCACTTTTCAGAAGTCCATTTCTTTATCTTGTCATTTCAATATGAGGAATGACAAATAATAAAGCACTGAAATGAATAAAGACGTCCTCAGAAATTTCAAGCAGTGTTTGAAGAGCTGGAATTAGATAATGCCCACTTATAAAATGCAATCCCTGTGCTCCCCAGCTGTTCTCAGACCCATACAATTCTAAGCCATCCCTCTCCATCCTCAGATAGAGTATGTGCACATGTGTGGGTGCACGGTATATATCAGTGAGTGTAAATGACTGAAGAAAAACAGCATAAAAGTGCAAATAAGGGCATTAACCTAGATTCTTGTCCCCCCGACCAAGGTGTGAAATAGAGCAGTCAGGTGTCATCTCAAATTGAATTTGTAACACTTGCTTGTATTTGCAAAAGAAAAATCATAAAAACTGAAAGTGACAAACAAGGTAAAAGCCGGGCGTGGTGGCGCACGCCTGTAATCCCAGCACCCGGGAGGCTGAGGCAGGAGGATCGGTGTGAGTTCGAGACCAGCCTGGGCTACAAAAGTGAGCTCAAGGCCAGCCACAACTGCATAGTGAGACCCTGTCTCAAAAAAGACAAAAAAAAAAAAAGAACCGAGGTAAAAATAAAATCCAAAATATTAAATCATGTACATTTATCTTTCCTTTTCCTTTTTTAGTTAATATTTATAACCTTATGCACACACAATTTTATATGTACTATTTTCAAACTGAAATTAAAATACTATTGAAACACAAACATATTCCTTGAACCTTTAAAATCAACATGGTTGGGGCTCAGCGGGATGGCTCAGTGGTCTAAAGCGCCTGCTTGGGAAAGCTTGGGCGGCTTCAGGGACCACTGTTCGATCCCCGGCACCACATGCTGCGCCAGCCCTGCCCTCGAGGCGGGCTGAGCCAGCCATAAAAATGAGTCAATAAACAAACAAAGGTTCTGAAACAAGAAAAATAAATAAATAAAATTTAAAAAATAAAAAAATAAATAAATAAATAAATAAATAAAATCAACATGGTTTATGAAGTGTAAGTTATTTCAACATATATCCAAGGAAAAGCAATATTATATAAAAACTAGGTCAATTCCTTGTACCAACTTGAGATGTCTAAGACTGGAAGAGACTTCCCAGAAAAGGGACTGTTGGACAGGCAGAAAGGATTTGAGAAGTCTGTAGGGAGACAGATCCCACTGTCTCCCCTAAACTCTCCCTTGTTCAAGCATACAGTCTCCCATCTCCCCTCTCCCTCTCCCTTTCTGCATTCCTCCTTTTATCCCTGAAAACTATTCCCAGTCTAGAATTTACTGAATTCTAATGAATGAAAGGTAAACACTGAAAAGAAAACATTTAATGAGGCAAGCATGATGACACAAGCCTATAATCCCAGCAGTCTAGTAGGCTGAGGCAGGAAGATCACAGGCTAGAACCCTGGGCAACTTCACTATTTAATAAGTTTTTTTTTTTTTTTTTGGGCCCAGCGGGATGGCTCAGTGGTCTAAAGCGCCTGCTTGGGAAAGCTTGGGCGGCTTCAGGGACCTCGGTTCAATCCCCGGCACCACATGCTGCGCCAGCCCTGCCCTGGGGGTGGGAGGTGGGCTGAGCCGGCCATAAAAATGAGTGAATAAACAAACAGGGCTTCTGAAACAAGAAAAAGAATAAATAAAATAAATAAATAAATAAATAAATAAATAAATAAATAAATAAATAAAAATTAAAAAATAAGTTTTTTTTTTTAATTTTATTTTTATTTATTTTTTTCTTGTTTCAGAACCTTTGTTTATTCACTCATTTTTATGGCTGGCTCAGCCCGCCCCAAGGGCAGCGCTGGCGCAGCATGTGGTGCCGGGGATCGAACCGTGGTCCCTAAAGCTGCCCAAGCTTTCTCAAGCAGGCGCTTTAGACCACTGAGCCATCCCGCTGGGCCCCAACTTCACAATTTAGACAGTCTGTCTCAAAATAAAGAGGGCTTGGGATGTAGTTCACTGTGAAAGTCCTGGGTTAAATCCCAGGGCCAAAATATTGCGCTCTCTCTCTCTCTCTCTCTCTCTCTCTCTCTCTCTCTCTCTCTCTCTCTGTGTGTGTGTGTTGTGTGTGTGTGTGCATGTGTGTGTGTGTGTGTTGCGCGCGTGTGTTCTTTCTCCTTTCAGTTTTTGGTACCTGGATTGAACCCACAGCGTTTACACTGAGTGACATCTCCAACACATTTTTGAAAAATTGGAAGCCGTGTCTCATGAGGTCACTCACCGCATTGCCCAGACGAAGCTCAATCTACTAATTCTTCAGCCTCCCAGATTCGTGTTCACCACCATAGCCAACTAAAAGCCTACATTTTATAAATGCTTTTATTTACCATTTCCTGGTTGTCCATAAGCCTAAGGAGATGTGCATCGCTGGCTGCACAGAATTCCAAACTAGAATTCCAGTCCTTTTTCTCCACTGAGAAATAATAACAGTGGCTACCATATCTCATCCAGAAGTCAGGGCAGCTAGGACAGGGGCCACGAGTCGAATCCTGGACACCTAGAAAGAAACAGAAAGAGGGTTCACGAATTCTTGGAGTCAACAGCCTTGAATGTGAAAAAGGAGCGGCGTGGCAAAACGGCATTCCCAATCTTCCCTGTACCACCTTTCAGATTAAGGTTTGAAAAAATGTGTAACAATGCATGGCCCCCAACTCCAACTCCATCAGCGCTGGGACACACTCCATGAAGCAAGAATGGATCGCTAGGGCTGAAGAGCGGAAAGGAAATGCAGCACAATTTGTCTCAAAACACCCCTCATGCTAGGGCTGGGGAGAGAGCTCAGTAGAATAAGCGCTTGCCTGGCAAACCCAAGGAACTGAGTTCAATCCCCAGTCCTGCAACACTACTTATGCTAAAAAGGAAGATTTCTGTGCGCGTTGACAGCAGCCGGCTAGCAGAGCTGATCGCTCCGCTACGTGCTGTCTGCACGTGCACTGCACCGTGCACGTAGCTTCAGGCCCACAGGTCCATATCCTGTTCTCCTCATGTCCTACATAATGATGAGAAAATGAAAGCAGAAAAGACAAACAACTAGACTAACAGGTCTATTATCCCAGGTGTGATTATCTATAGCACTAAAAACTGGACAACATATTTATAGCTCAGCAAAATTATTTAGCTATTTATTTACAAAATTCTGACAGAAGAATGATAGCATTAAAGTGAAAAGTGATAAAATTCTCTTCACTCAGCTCTCAAATACAGATGATCCTTAGACTTTTTGGTGTTTTGTTTTGTTTGTTTTGAGACAGGGTCTTCCTATGCAACTTGGGCTGGCTTTGTGCTCATTTTTGTAGGCCCAGGCTGGTCTAAAACTCACAGAGATCTTCCTGCCTCAGCCTCCCAGGCACTAGTACTACAGGGGTGAGCCACCACGCCTGGTTCCACCTGGACTGTTAAAATGTTTTTATTGTATCTCTGTCAGAATGAAACAGGATAGCCTTCGAGAAAATTCCAGAAGGGATTCTCTGAAATACATTTACATAATCTCCCCTCAAGGACAGTTCTCCAGTAGGCGGGGGTAAGCCCTTGTACCAAGTGAGCAATTGCAGGACAGACTGTATATCTAGCCTCCTTTTGGAGGTTAACAGTAGGAAGTAGTCCTTTTTTTATAAAAATTAAGTAGTTTCCTGTGGAGAGGCCTGCAGGGAACCAGCATAGCCTTCTGTGGACCAGCTACTCAGTTGGCGTTTTCCAGATTTGTGCTTTTCTTCCATACAGTTGTGGTACTTCCCATGCCTGGCATCAGGAATCCCTTACATTCTAAGAGCTTTTCTTTTTTTTTAAAGAATTTGTTTTTCTTGTTTGAGA
The DNA here is from genome assembly GCA_004027025.1 of Myocastor coypus. Classification (NCBI taxonomy): domain Eukaryota; kingdom Metazoa; phylum Chordata; class Mammalia; order Rodentia; family Myocastoridae; genus Myocastor; species Myocastor coypus. The sequence continues at coordinate 19,726 of PVJA010024100.1, forward strand.
ACTTTTGTTTATTTATTTATTTTTATGGCCACCTCAGCTTGCCCTCAGAGCAGGGCTGGTGCAGCATGTGGTACCGGGCATCAAACCACGGTCCCTGCAGCCACCTAAGCTTTCCTAAGCAGGCTCTTTAGACCACTGAGCCATCCTGCCAGGCCCCCTCTAAGAGCTTTTCTGTCACACATAGGACTTCAGTGCCAGTCAAAGACCCTGGGGCTGAACCCCCAGGATCCTAGGAATTAATTCTAGACAAGCTGTGCCAGCAATTTCTTTTTTTTTTTTTTTTTTTTTTTTTTTTTTTTTTTTTTTTTTTTTTTTTTTGGTCTTTTTGAGACAGGGTCTTGCTATGCAGTTGAGGCTGGTCCTGAGCTCACTTTTGTAGCCCAGGCTGGTCTCGAACTCACACCAATCCTCCTGCCTCAGTCTCCCGAATGCTGGGATTACAGGCGTACGCCACCACGCCCAGCTGTGCCAGCAATTTCTGTAGAAGCAATCATCCTCCATAACGTGAGCACGGTGAGCACTCTGGATGGTGAAATAATAAACCAAGAACCCCATCACTACCGGTAAGGCCCTAGGAGAACTAAACCTAGGAAAGCTCTAGGCAAAAAAAAAGTGGCAAAAAAAAGTCAGCATGTTAATTTAATTATACAACATCTATTATGTAACAGGATAAACACCATTAATAGCATAACTTCAAGCCGGGTGTGGTGGCACACATTTGTAGTCCCCACACTTGAGAGACTGAAGCAGAAGGATCAGTGCGAGTTCAAGACCAGCCTGGGTTACAAAAGTGAGCTCAAGGCCAGCCTGAACTGTGTAATGAGACTCTGTCTCAAAAAGACAAAAAAGAAGAAAAAAAAATACAACTTCATTACTATGATAAACACAATATCAGGAAAAGGTTTATAAAGCAATATGAAACTTAAAAGCAGGGCTGGGTGTGGTGGCGCATGCCTGTAATCCCAGCACTTGGGAGGCTGAGGCAGGAGGATTGGTGCAAGTTTGAGGCCAGCCAAGGCTACAAAAGTGAGTTCGAGGCCACCTGAACTGCATAGCAAGACCCTGTAAAGACCAAAAAGAAAAAAGAAAGAAATCTAAAAATATGCAAAACTATAGGGATCTTATGGTCAGGATTATTCTGTCTTATTTTGAAAAAGCAAAATTATGGAAGTGATTTAAGAGGATTTGATTGCAATTAGGTTAAGAAAATAAATGTCAAGTATGTTAGTTAAAATGAGGAGGCAGGGGCTGGGGAGATAGCTCCGAGGCACAAGTGCCTGCTGGGCAAGTGCAAGGTCGTGAGTTCGAACCCTGGTCCCACAAAAAAAAATAAAAATAAAAATAAAAAATAAAAAAATAAAATGAGGAGGCCACATTGAAAATATAGTTGTGTACAAGTAATAACGTATTTTATTGAAATTATCATTTCATTCTTCAAATTTTATATGATGTGGTATTATTTTATAATTTTACTTTTTTTTTAAGGTGACCCCCTTGTAGGGTACCATTCCCTCTGTTTTAACTAATGAGCATTTTACAGCTGAACATATTAGTATGGCATTACTTTTATACCTAATAGCTATACTTTTTTGCTGGATGGTTAAGACCAATTTAAAATAAGACCTATATAAATATAACTTTTGCTATTTGACAAGTTCAGCCAAATGTCAGGATTTATATTGGAACCACGTATTAGACATAAAATGGAACTGCTATTTTTTTAACAACCATAGACATTTTAGCATTTCAATCCCTATAGAATGTTAACAAAAAACAATTACACAATTTTACACAAAAACTTAGAAATCAAATCATATACAACATTGTAACAGGCCATTCTTACGACATTTTGTGACATGTTTTAGATAGTCTTGTTTTGTTATAACACTTTTTTTTTTTTTTTCAGGACCGGGGTTCAAACTCACAACCTTGCACTTGCCCAGCAGGCGTTTGTGCCTTGGAGCTATCTCCCCCTTTAACACTTTTTAAAAGGCAGCTTTGAATTTGAGAAACTTTTGTCCCAATACACACTTTTGTCCCAATAAACAATCTGTTTTACATTTTGAAAGACCTATATATCTGGAATCATAAATATACCATGAGATTAATAACAGTAAATTATCATACTCTATGAAGACCTTTGTTTTTTAATTTTTTTGTACCAAAATCATCTTTGAACAGAAAACTTTATTGTACTATTTTGAAAAACTTTTATCTTTTAACCAATGACCTATGTACTGAGGGTGTCTCCTATGAGACTATTGAGATTGTTGGGAGCTCCTCATTAATGAATAAAAAGGTTGGCCACACCTCTCATTCATTAATTGGACTCTCTAATAAATTTTTTTTCTTTTCTTTCTTTTTTTTTAATTTACTCAAAGGAATTTTTATTAAATTAGCTTAAACCTTATGATATGTCATAAATAAATCAACTTTAACATCACTTTGACTATCTGGCAATTTAGGAAAAAGCATACTTTTAAGTCTATATCTCAAATTGTATTTCAAACAAATCATCAAAAAAAAAAAACAAATAATAAATAAATAAAAAGGAACAGCTGTTCATTGAAAGACATATAAACATAAACACACAGACATATAAAGATCTTTATAAAATTAAGAGTGCACTCAATTTTTTGGCCAAATTTATAAGTAGACTAGTCAGATTTTGTTACTTGTTAATTATTAGAGATCTCTTAATTGAAAAATTTGGAAGGAATAAAATCCTTTTTATAATCAATATGCATATTTTATAACTTTGTTTTTTCTGTAATCTAATTAGACCTTAAATTTGTTTGGTCAGTTCCTTGAAGAGGCTTACTTTTTTAATATTTACTTATTTATTGTATTTCAGGGAAGGGTCTATAGGATGTTCAGGGTCTCACTGCTAGATTGGACTCATAATGATCCAACAGTTTACAGTCTCCCAAGAGCTGGGATACAGGCGTATGCCACCACGCCCAGTCTCATTTCAGAACTTTTGTTTGTTTATTTATTTATTTATTTTTATGGCCGGCTCAGCCTGCCCTGAGGGCAGGGCTGGCACAGCGTGTGGTGCCGGGGATCGAACCGCGGTCCCTGAAGCCGCCCAAGCTTTCCTAAGCAGTCGCTTCAGACCACTGAGCCATCCTGCCGGGCCCCAACCACGCCCAGTCTCAATTGCCTTCTCAGAGAGCCCCCGGAGTGGGGCCCAGCACAGCTATAATTTTTAAAGGATAAAATAGAAGATGAATTTTGGTTTAAGTCAGCACTCACCTTGGCACAGAATCCAGCGGTACAGCAGCAGACTCATAAGGAGTATGTTCAGAAGCCCCCCGGCTATGGTCACAAGGCAGAAAAGACAAGACCTAGAAGGAAATGCTGCAAAAACAGAACCCAAAGCAAAATCCTGAGTCTGAGGAAAGGCTGAAAGAAAAGAGAATGCAGGGCAGGGATCTTTGAAGGAGTTTGGCCTAGAAAAAACCGAGACAGAGTTCACAGAGATCCCTTTCTCAGCTGTCAGGAACTTACCTAAAGTTCTAGGCACTCATCAAAAACTACCTCAGAGAAAATGTCATATTCATCATGTTAAAGAAAACTTGCAGGCCTGCAGGGCATCTCAGTGGCATAAGCACCTGGCCGGCATGTGCAAGGTCCCAAGTGCAATCCCCAGTATCAGAAAAAAAAAAAAAAAAAGAAAAGAAAAGAATGCTTTTCATTTAAATTATGGCTTATGTTTTTTGGTAAGAACATAAACTTGTGTAACTTCTTCACAATTTGGCCAGTAATTTGACACTATTTACCAAAATTGCAAAAGCATTTACATTTTAGTCCACCAATTTCTCTTCAAGACATTTTCCCTACCAATATGCATAGGTATGAAAAATGTCTCATGTGTAAAGCAAAGAACAAATTCATTTTAACATAACCATAAAGTAAATATGCCACTTCTAACAAAGAAATGTTTCTTTTTTCTTTTTTGCTTGAACTGATTTTTAAAATATACAGTTAAGGATAAGAAACATCCCTCAGAACAGGGTGTAGCAATAGGATCTGCAAGTATCCCTAAGAATTTGATAACATTGGGGCCCAGTGGGATGGCTCAGTGGTCTAAAGCGCCTGCTTGGTAAAGCTTGGGCAGCTTCAGGGACCGTGGTTCTATCCCCGGCACCACATGCTGTGCCAGGCCTGCCCTCGGGGCGAGCTGAGCCGGCCATAAAAATGAGTGAATAAACAAATAAAGGTTCTGAAACAAGAAAAAAAAATAAATAAAAAATTTTTTAAAAATAATTTGATAACATTGTTTTATTTATTTGTTAATTTTTAAATTCATTTAGGACAGGAGATACAGGGTCTACAGGGTCTCACTATGTAGATTGGACCCATAGCGATCCTCCTGTTTTCAGCCTCCCAAAGTGCTGGGATTACAGGCACGTACCACCATACCCAGTCTCAATTGCTGTCTCAGCGAGGCCCGTTACCGGCACAGCATGCTGGGGATCGAGCCCACCGAGTCCACTGAGCTATCGGGCCAGCCCTTGATAACACTGTTTATCTCTGGAGAGGCAAAAGGGACAGTTTTAATTCTGATTAAATCTTACTGTTATCCATTAGCAAAATCATATTTGTCTTCTTCATTTTATAGTCAGAAAAACAAAGATGTACTATTTAAACAACTGGACCAAGTCTTCTCTAAATGTGAATAGAGATTAAAAACTCTCCAACGAAGTTCTTGCTTCAATTCAAGAGCAATAAAGAATAATGGTACTGTCCTTGCCTGGCATTAGGTGAGCTCCCAGATGGGAATGACTGAAAGGAGATCATACCCTACCCATGTACCAAGTGTCTATAGTCCAATGCAGGACTTCAAACTGAACCTAAGTAATTCTTCAAATAATCTTTGATGTCCCTGTACCCACTGCTCCAAATCTACTCTACTCTTCCTTCATGCTTGACCTACCCTACTCTGCCATCTTCCATGTTCACTCAGTCAACTCACCCTTCTGCTGTGGTCTGCAGTCATCCCGGGCCTGGTCTGTAGCGGGGAGCTGTACAGTAGAATAGATGGCACTGTCACTTCTCTCCATCTGCCAGCTTTTGCACTCAGTGGTGACAGTGAGGTTCTAGATGTGGGGCAGCGAGGAGGCAGCCCAGTCTCTCAACTGGCAGCAGGAAACTTGACAAAAACAGAAGTAATTTTTCAGGAAATGATTCAAATTCTGGGGCTGCCTATAGAAAATGATATTCAAATATGTTTTAAAGAATTGGTTTTCTCAGCCACACTTTCTAGAGACTTATAAAATATATCTGTTTTTTTTTTCCTACCCCCACCCGCCAAGACTTATAAAATATATCTTAAAGGTTGTCAATCTTCCTTAATCCCATTGAGCAAAGGGAAACAATGATGCTCAAATTCCACAATCAAGGACATTAGGATAAAAATGAAACAGTTTCTAGCATTTATCTCAGATAAAATGCATTTATTTTTTTCCTCTGCTTTTCTTTTCTTTCTGGAAAAACAGATGTAAAGAAAACTGGGATTGACTTCACCATCTTGTGGACCTTTTGAGTAGTGATAAACGATAGCGTAATAAACCATTAGCCACATGTGCTTAGAATCATGAGAGAGATGGACCACTGCTCAGTTGTATTTTGTAAAAACAATGTATGCCTGTCCCTCCCCAAAACTGTTTTCCTACTGTATTTTCTGATATTTTAATATATATAATTATATATAATGTACACATATATATATAATGTACTCCACAGCTTGGACTTGTGATCCTCCTGCTTTCAGCCTTCCCAGCACTGGAATTGCCTGGACTCTGGCCAGCACAGCCCACCTGGGATTGAACCACAGTCCTTGCACTTACCTAAGCTTGCCTAAGCAGGCACTTTAGTATAGTTAACTATCTTGCTGACCCTATTCTGTTTACTCTTTCCCCCCACCCCCTCCAACCAGGGATTGAACTCAGGGCTTTGTGCTTCCCAGGCAAGTGCTTATTCTACTGAGCTATCTCCCTAGCCCTGTTTACTCTTAATGCCATATAAAATTCTTGCATTGGGGCCCAGCAGGATGGCTCAGTGGTCTAAAGCACCTGCTTAGGAAAGCTTGGGTGGTTTCAGGGACCGTGGTTCGATCCCTGGCACCACATGCTGCACTAGCCCTGCCCTGAGGGCAGGCTGAGCCGGCCATAAAAATAAATAAACAAACAAACAAATAAGTTCTGAAACAAGAAAAAAAATTCCTTAAAAAAAATAATAAAATAAAATTCTTTCATTTTCCTTATTTCTTCCTGCTATTTGCCACAATAGTTACTAAAACATTAAAACATTTTCTTCTCAGTTCAAATAAATACCATGGTGGGGCTGGGGAGATAGCTCCGAGGCACAAGTGCCTGCTGGGCAAGTGCAAGGTCGTGAGTTCGAACCCCGGTCCCAAAAAAAAAAACAAAAAACAAAAAACAAATAAATACCATGGTAACTGGGGGTAAATTCACTTTAAATTTAAAGATATAAAAAAAAGATATATACAGAAAGTGAAGGAATTGGAAGAGTTTCCATGCAAAAGGGACAACTAAGAAATCATGAGAAACTGTGCTTTTGGTCAAAAACTATGTCTGTGTATAAAGACATTTATAATGCCAAAAGGGTCAATTTGACAGAACAAACATAATTGTAAGTATATATGCACCCAACATATCAGCATATGAATATATAAAACAAATACTAATGGGCTGGGAATAGCTTAGTGGTAGAGTACTTGCCTAGACTTTCCTGGACTTAAACTGTAGCATTGCAAAATAAATTAATTAAGTTAAATAAATGTGGGCATACCAAGAGACAAATTGACAGCAGTACAATAATGACAGGATGCCGGGCGTGGTGGCTCATGCCTGTAATCCCAGCACTTGGGAGGCTGAGGCAGGAGGATCGTTGTGAGTTCGAGACCAGCCTGGGCTACAAAAGTGAGCTCAAAGCCAGCCTGAACTGCACAGTGAGACCCTGTCTCGAAAAAAAAAAAAAAAAAAATAATGACAGGAGACTTTAATACTTTATTTTCAACAAAAGATCATCCAGATAAGAAACCACTAAACCGGAGCTGGGGAGATGGCTCCGAGGCACAAGTGCCTGCTGGGCAAGTGCAAGGTCATAAATTTGAACCCTGGTCCCACAAAAAAAAAAAAAAGAAACCACTAAACCAACAGCTGACTTGACTAGAATAGGCCAAATAATCCTAGCAGATACATACTGGACTTTCCCCCACCAGATGGGGCTTTCTTTCATGTGGACATAAAACAAACTCTTAGCAAATTTTACATGATCAGATGTTTCCAGGTAATTTTTCTAACCCCAGTAAAATGAAACTAGAAATTAAAAACAGAAGTGAAATAAAAAGATCCACATTTAGACCTTCATTTTTGTTGTTGTTGTTGTTTTTTGACAGCGATGGCACATTTTTTTTGACAGCCTCTAGATCAAAAAGGAAATCAAATGGACTTTAAAAATATATCCAGATACGGCCCGGCGGGATGGCTCAGTGGTCTAAAGTACCTGCTTGGGAAAGCTTGGGAAGCTTCAGGGATCGCAGTTCAATCCCAGCACCACATGCTGCACCAGCCCTGCCTTTGGGGCAGGCTGAGCCAGCCATAATAAAAATGAGTGAATAAACAAACAAAGGTTCTGAAACAAGAAAAAAAAATAAAATAAAAAACTCTTTAAAAAAAAAAAAATAAAGGCCGGGCATGGTGGCTCACGCCTGTAATCCCAGCACTCAGGAGGCTGAGGCAGGAGGATCAGTGTGAGTTCGAGGCCAGCCTAGGCTACAAAAGTGAGCTCAAGGCCAGCCTGATCTGCATAATGAGACCCTGTCTCAAAAAGACAATAAATAGCCGGGCGTGGTGGCGCACGCCCGTAATCCCAGCACTCGGGAGGTTGAGGCAGGAGGATTGGTGCGAGTTCGAGACCAGCCTGGGCTACAAAAGTGAGCTCAGGACCAGCCTCAACTGCATAGCGAGACTCTGTCTCAAAAAGGCAAAAAAAAAAGACAATAAATAAATAAATAAATAAATTATATATATCCAGATAGCTGGGTGTGGTGGTACACACCTGTAATCCCAGCACTTGGGAGGCTGAGGCGGGAGGATTGGTGAGAGTTCAAGACCAGCGTGGGGCTACAAAACTGAGCTCAAGGCCAGCCTGAACTGTGCAGCGAGACCCTGTCTCAAAAAGACAAAAAATATATATATACATACATATATATATATATATATATATATATATATATATATATATATATCCAGATGAAGCTGGATGTGTTGGTACATGCCTTCAGTCCTAACACTTCAGAGGCTGAGGCAGGAGGATCATGAGTTCAGCATAGCCCAACTGCATTACAAGACCTTGGGGCCGGCTCAGTGGATTAAAACACCTGCTTAGGCAGACAGCAAGGACCAGGTTTCAATCCCCAGAGTGACATGCCAGTCCCGCCCCTGAGGTGCACCGAGATAGTGACTGAGACTGGTAGGGTGGCTCACACCTATAATCTCACACTTGGGAGGCTGCAAACGGGAGGATCACCACAAGTTCCATCTGTATAATCAAAACCTGTACTAAATACATTAAATAAAAGACCTTGTTTCAAAAACAAAAGCAAACCCAAAAATTGAACAAATAAAATGATTAAGGAAAAGCTTATGGTATACTGCAAAAGCAGTTCTAAAGGGGAACTTTGTGGTTTTTTTTTTGGTTTTTTTTGTTTTTTGTCTTTTTGAGACAGGGTCTCACTGTGCAGTTGAGGCTCACCTTGAACTCACTTTTGTAGCCCAGGCTGGTCTTGAACTCACACCGATCCTCCTCCTGCCTCAGCCTCCTGAGTGCTGGGATTACAGGCATGCGCCACCACGCCCGGCTTGGGGTTTTTTTGTTGTTGTTGTTGTTGTTGTTGTTGTTTACAATTTATTTATTTATTTATTTATTTATTTATTTATTTATTTTTGTCTTTTGAGACAGGGTCTCACTGTGCAGTTCAGGCTGGCCCTGAACTCACTTTTGTAGCCCAGGCTGGTCTTGAACTTGCACCGATCCTCCTGCCTCAGCCTCCCGAGTGCTGGGATTACAGGCATGCGCCACCATGCCCGGCTTGAAGGGGAAATTTGGAACAATAAACATCTATTTTTAAAAGAAAAATATTTGAAATAATCTAACTTCTCACCACAACAAAATAGAAAAGGAAGAAAAGCTAAGTTCAATGTTAGCAGAAGGAAGAAAATAAAAATCAGAACAGAACTAAAACAAGTACAGAATAGAAAAAGCAAATAAAGAATGAAACACTTAGGAATGAATTTAACCAAAGTGGTGATAAATTTATATGCTGAAATTTATAACACATTAACAAAAGCATTGTGAAAAATAAATGACAAGATGCCTGCCTGCTTCATGAATTAGAATTACTATGCTAAGATATACATACTGCCTGTGCTACCATTTGTGCTGCTACAACAACATAGCTGAGACTAAGTACCTTACAAGAATTGAAATTTGGGCTGCAGAAATAGCTCAGTGGCATAAGCACCTGCCTGGAAAACCCAAGATCTTAAGTTCAATCCCTCACACACACACACAAATAAATAAATTTAATGAATTAAAATTTATTTCTCACAGTTCTGAGGCTGCAAGTAAAAAAAATCAAAGAGCCCATATGGTTTCTAAGGAAACCATCCTGCTCACATGATGGGCCCTGGTAACAGTGTTTTCTAGAGCATATAAATGCTATGCCCTCACACAGCAGAGACCTCAAAAAAGCAAAGGGGACTATTGAGTTTCTCTTTGGCCTTTATAAGGCCTCTAATCCCATTCAAGATGACCAGACCTCAAGAACCAATAATTTCCAAAAGGCCCCACCTCATAATACTATTGCACGGGCAAGTAGGTTTCAACACATGCATTCTAAGGGACACAGTCAGACCATACAAATACCCAAAGCTACCCGCACATTCAACATTCTTTACCAAAATCCCTGTGGCATTCTTATAGAAGTGGAAAAAGAAATCATGGGAATTATAAAGAACAAAACTTGTATATCTACTGACCATTGTTATGTCTTCTTTAAGAAAAGTCTTCCCAGGACCTTTGTGCATTTTCTCCAACTGCATTATTTCCTGCTAGAGTTGAGATCCTTGTCAAATGTATGAGTTGAAGTACTTTTCTCTGAAGTAGGTGGTCTCTTGGTTTTGCCGTTCGTTTCACTGTGTAGAAGGTTGCATGTTGGTTGAATTTCATTTTGTCTATTTTTGTCTTTGGCTATCTGTGCTTTCCAGGTCATAGCTAAGGCATCATTGCCTGAACCAAGATCAGGAAGCTTTTCCTCTATATTTTACTCCAGTAGTTCTACATCTTAATGTCTCATATTTAAGTATTTAATATATTTTAAGTTTTTCTTTGTTGTGATTTAAGGGCTTAATTTCATTCTACTACATGTGAACATCTCATTTTGTTAACACCATTTATGGAAGAAACTGTCTTTTCCTTATTTTGTATTCTGGGAATCTTCTTTAAAAATCAAAAAATAAAAAATCAGGACCATGAATGTATGGTTTTCTAGTGTCTTCCATCTGTTACTGTATCTCTTCTACAGTAGTATCACATTATTTTGATTACTATCACTTCACAATGTCTTTTTTTTTTGTTTTTTTTTTTTTTTTGAGCCAGCTCAACCTGCCCTGGGGGGCAGGCCTGGTAAGGATGTGGTATCAGGGATTGAACTATGATCCCTGTGCTTGCTTAAGCGTGCCTGAACAGGCACTTTAGTCCACTGAGCTATCTCACAGACCTCAACACAATTTTTTTTAAAATCAGGGAGTATGATGCCTACAGTTGTAATTTTTTATTTTACTCATACTTGAGGTTTAGGGATTTTTGTTGTTGTTGTTGTTGTTGCTTTTTGTTTGTTTGTTTCTTTTTCCCTTGCACAACTGTATTAGTTCTTTGAGTTTTTCTTTTCTTTGTGTGTGTGTGTGTGTGTGTGTGTGTGTGTGTGGTAATGGGTATCAAATTCAGGACCTTACACTTGCAAGATAGACACTTATGCCACTGAGATATCTCCTCAGTCAGTTCTTTAGAGTTTTCACAATTCTGATTTAAGGATTGTTTTTGCCATTTTTATGATAAATGGTATTGGAATTTTTCATAGGAGTTGCACTGAATCTGTAGACCAATTCAGGCAGTATACACATTTTCACAGTATCAATTTTCCCAATCCATAAACATGGGATATGTTTCTATTTATTTGTGCTTCTTTAACTTCATCGAGTTTTTCAGGGTTTTTTTTTTTTTTTTTAATCTTTCTCTTTCTTTCTTCCTTTCTTCTTTCTTTGGTACAGGGTCTTGCTACACAGCTCAGACTTATAGCTATATTCCTGTCTCAGCCTCCCCAGTGTCGGGATTACAGTGTGCGCCCCACCGCCTGGTCTCAGTAGCTGAGGGGCTGGCACAGCATGTGGTACCTGGGATTGAAGCTGGGTCCTTGCACTTGCCAGGCAGATGCCTAGACTGCCCAGCTATCTCGCCAGCCCAGGTGTTTCAGTTTTAAATTTTATTTATGCCAGCCTTGGGAGTGGGGCTGAAGAAAGTGCTTTAGACCCCTAAACTATCTCGCTGGCTGGTTTTTCAGCTTTAATATACAGATTTTTTTTGAACCCAGGGCCTCAAGCCTCATGCTTGCCGGTGAACTACATCTTCAGCTTAGGACAAGGTCATATTATCCAGTCCAACTCGCAGTCCTCCTGCCTCAGTATCTGTGAACATCATGAATAGCAGTCTTTTCCTTGTAGTATCTTTTTGTTTTATTTTGTTTGTGGGACCAGAGTTCAAACTCACGCTGTACTTGCCAGGCAGGCACTTGGGCCACAGAGCTATCTCCCTGACCCCTCCTTTTTTTCTGTACAGGGTCTCACTACTGACTCATAGTGATCCTCCTGCTTGCCCAGACTCCATGGCTTGCGAGAGTGGGCCAGCATGGCAGGAGGAGTTAGGAACGGAACCCTGGGCCCTGGGCTTCCCTAAGCAAGGGCTTAATCCTCTGAGCTATACTGCCCTGGCCCTTCCCTGGCCCCTCCTTGTACTTTATCTAGCTTTGTTATTGGAATAATGCTAACCTCATAAAACAAATATGGAAGTACTCTGTCTAGTTCAGTTTTCTAAAGAATTGGCACCAGTTCTTCAAATGTTTGATAGAATTCAGTAGTAATGCCATACAGTCCCAGGCTGACTGGCTTGCCTACTGTACTTTTCTTTCTTTCTATAACTTACTTTTTTTTTCTCTTTCTTTCCTTCCTTCCTTCTAATCATTACTAACTTAACCTCCTTACTTGTTGTTGGTCTATTTAGTTATTGTTGTTTTTGTTTTATTTGCTTTTGTTTTTTTGGGATGGCTTTCCCTATGCAGCTTAGGCTGGTCTTGAACTAACTTTGTAGCCCACTCTGGGATTACAGGCATGAACCACCTCATCAGATGTTGTTTTATTTTGTTCTTTTTTTTTTTTTTTTT
>PVJA010024101.1:0-32235 GCA_004027025.1 Myocastor coypus
TTTTTTTTTTTTTTTTACGGGGAGAGCGCGAACGCAGTCCCCCACTACCACAAATTATGCAGTCGAGTTTCCCACATTTGGGGAAATCGCAGGGGTCAGCACATCCGAGTGCAATGGATAAGCCTCGCCCTGGGAAAACCACCTTCGTGATCATGGTATCTCCCCTGCCAGGTAAGTGTGTCTTGCCACTTTCTGAAGCACTTCTGAGACACCTGCGCCTCACATTTAGTGGCACCATTATGAGTGTCCCTGGATGTTCTGAGTCTATTCAAAATGTTAACCTTTCACTGTCAATTGATTTGGGGGAAAGCTAAAGGTGAAGGAAACCAGATCGATCCAAGGACCATAATGAATAAGGACACATTATTTTCACAAGTTTAATTTTTTTTTTTTTTTTTGCAGTAGCATTCACTTTGTTTCTGAGCACATGTAACACAAAAGACTTCCACAGCTTCTTTAGAAAATGACAGGAACAATATCAAAGTGTATTCAAAGAGAGGGAGAACATTTTAAGGAGAGCTAAAGGCAATCTGTCTCTTACTGTGACATCTTTTTAAACATTCATCATATATTTTGATTATACCTCTTACATGTCTGCTGAAATACATTAGCAAGTTTTGTAGGGTATGTCTTACAAAGACTTAGGAAGTGTTGAGGTATCAACAGCGGCAACATTTTCTGGATTATATTATTTTAAATGCTTTTGAACAAATGCAAGCTTATGTTTAGAGTGATTTATGCAGCTCCATATTACAGAACCATGAAGTAGAGGAGGCACAGGCTTTAAGGACACAGAGCACGCGGAAATTCTTAAAGCCAGTCCAAGTGTGAGGCAGGGCTTCTCGACCAGTGAAAATTAAAGACAGATGCAAATGTAAGAAACCCTCTACTGGAATTACTAGGGCTTAAGAGATAACTACAATTTGAAGAAGAAAGACTAAAATACAGGTTATTCATCCAAAAGGATCAGACAACCATACTCATGCTAGGACTGGGCTGAAAGTGAACACGCCAAAGACGACCCTTGACTCCAGAAAGGTTCAAAATATTCCAAGAGGAACTAGTGGGGAAGTCAGATGCACGCGGCAATTATCTGACCGCACATTCAGCAGATTAGTAGATGTCATGGGGAACCGAAGAGGAGCATCTCGCCAAGGTAACAGCAAACGCTGAAACGCTGGCATCTTTTAAGAAGCAAATTGAATGTGCTGGGCCACTACCCTCAGGCAGTCTGCAGGTCTTGTAAGAGCCAGACCACACAGGTCCTTGTAATTCATGTTAAGGAATCTGAACTTTGATTTATCAGAGATCTTTTGGGTAATTAGAGGGTGGGGGCAGGCTTCAAAGCCTCGTTTCGGAGCAAGCTAACTTCAATTACTCAATGGAAATGTGAGTAACCAGGCTCCTACCTCAAACACACTTGCTCCCGGCCACCAGGCCCCACTACCTAAGGCAAGACACCAGCAGCACCCCCAGCCTCAGAGGTCGCGGCACTTTGGACTGGGATGATAAGTTACCTAAATACCCGGTGATGATTGTGACTGGGATCTTGGCGCCGGGGCCAAGCTTTTCCTCATCCTCTCTTGGCTTCGTCTCAATGGGAACCAACTCAGGACAGTCCTCCTCGGCTGGTTCCTCGTCCCCGTCTCCAGTTCCTAGAGCCGGCAACATTCCGGCCTAAGGTACACCTCCCTCTCAGGCACTAGCGCTGGGACCAAAGCGCGGCGCGCGGCGAGCTCGACGCGCCCGGCCCGTGTTGACGTCATCACGTCGCGACAGTGGCTCCTCCTCCTCCGATCCGGGCTTCACCTGGGCTCCAGCTGAGGCCCCGCCCGCCCCTTAGCCACGCCCCCGGGGGGGTTACGGTAACTCTCCAGGGAGTCCTTCGAGCCCGGGAACCAGCCCCTTCCGGAGGTTGGTGCGGTTGCTGTTGCTAGACTGAGGCGGTCGTTGTTTTCGGTGGGCAGCCTAATCAGACCAGCTCCTGCAGTGCACACCTAGGTATAACCAACTTGACATTTTGTAAATTGATTGAAATTGTTATTACTTCATAATGTAAGATGATAACACCAAAATAATTACCGTATTTTTTTCTATGTATAGATAGGCAGCGGGGCTCTTTCTCTTTATAATTACTAATTTTATTATATATATTCAATCATTATTATTATTATTATTCTTGTACCGAGAATCAAACTCAGGACCTCACCCTTGCCAGGCAGGCACTGTGCCACTGAAGGACATCCCCGACTTCTAATTATTATTTTTATTTATGTGGGTTTGGTACAGGGTCGCAGTATGCATCTCAGACACGTAGTGATCCTCCTCTTTTCGTCTTCCCCGGTGCTGGGATTACAGGCGTGCACCACCACCGCGCCCGGACTTGGTTACAGCGCACCTGGGGGTGCGGCCAGCGCGGAATGCCCTGGGAATAAAATTCTGGTTCTTGTGCTTGCCTAAGCAGGCGCTTAGCTTGCTGAGCTATCTCCCCAGCCCCCAATTTTTAAGTTGAATCACAGTACTTTTATTTTTATTTCTCATTATTTATTTGAACTTTGGGTTCGTTAAATCACTTGAGTTCATTAATCGTATTTGTTGGCTCATGATATTCTGTCATCACTAATCCTTGGAGAGACTATACGTATAGTAAATTTCTTCAATGCTATGCGTAATGCCAGAACACCCTGAGTTACACCTTCTTGTGTGTCCCTTCTCTATTCCAAGTTAGAGCCTCTCCCCTGGGATAGTAACCACAACCATGAATTGTTGATCATCCTCTTTTTCAAAACAAAGATATACACGTGCAACAAGACATGTTTAATTTTGCTCACTTAGCAGTTTCACAGAAAGAGTACCATACCATATATAATCTAGAATTTAATATATTTTTCAATACCACCATTGAAATTGCCATCTATTCTATTGTGCGCCTATACAACACATAATTTATTCACTTCCTGTCCATTGTTTTCAATTTTTTTTGCTATTTTGAGCAATATGGCCATGAAAATTTTTCCTAACATATATGCACTCAAGTTTCTTTGTAGAGTCTATGGAGTGCTAGAATTTCTGTTCCTTGGGTTATCAAAGTGTTGTACTGTATCAGACCAGGCACAATTATTTTTTCAAGCGTTTGTACAAATTTATAAATTTCCCCAACAATATATGACATTTCATTGATCTAAATGTGGCTATTAGCAGACATGAATTTTGTACCAATCCATTTAGTACAAAATAAAAATAGTTCATTGTGGTCTTTGCTTGTATTTCCTCTATTACTAACAACGTTGAATTTCTCTTCATGTGTTTTAGGCATATTTAATTCCTAGAATGATCCTGAGAAATGTTATTCTTCCACTTTTGAACATAAAGTACAGTGAGACAACAATACATGGCCAAATTAGAGCATAAAATCTGTCTGATACAAATATCATATTCTTAATAACTATCCTGAAACCAATGAGCAGCTGATTTCTTTTTTCCCATCTTCCATGAATGTCACATACTGTGTCTTCCATTTGTTGTACTGATGTGGATATGTATCTTTAAACTATTCTTTGATGTAATGGTCAACCCTGTGGAAGAACACAGCTGTGTTAGCTTTCTGATCTTATGACAAAACATGAGAGAATGATAACTTGAAGGAGGAAAGGTTTATTTTGACTCACTTCTGGAGGTTTCAGTCCATAGTTGTCTATCTCCCTCCCTTTTAGGCCTAGGAGATGGCAGAATCATTATAACTGTTAAGTTCATCAAATTAATTGGTCAGCAGCCACCTAAGACAACTGCTGAGTGTGGACGGTGGAGAGTAACCAGGGTGTATTAGTCAGCTTTCCTGCTATGGGACACATTGCTGAATCCTGGCAACTTGAAGGAAAGATGGCTTCAATTTGGCTCATAGTTCAGGGGATTTGTTCAGTGCATAGTTCACTGACTCCAAGGTAGAAACATCATGGTGGAAGTGGTGAAGAGAAGTAGCTCATTTTATAGCAATCAAGAGAAAGGGAAGAACCAGAGAGAAAGATACACCCTCCAAAGGCACATGTCCTGTTTCATAGCTCTTCCAATAAGACCCTGTCTCTTAATAGCACACTGACCTATGAATTCACCAATGGATCCACCCAATGGGGAGTATAGCAGTCCATAATCCAATCACCTTCAAAGAGCTCTACATCTGAGTTTGTGAGACTTCGGAGGACATTCTAACCTAAACTATAACATTGGTGAGGGTCTATATCCTCACCTCTCAGATGCTTGATTCCTGCTCTACCTGCCTGCCACTATGAAGAGGGCAACTTTGCTCTGCCATGCCCTTCTGCTACAGTGGTCCTGTTTTGGAGCCAGGTGATCATGGTTTGAAATCATGAGCCAAAAAAGCTATCTCCTTCTTTAATATGTGGACTTAAGGTATTTGGTCCCAGAATAAGCATTACAGCTATATCTAAACTAGATGAAAGCTAAAAATAATCCCTACTTGTTTCTTTCTTTCCCTTACTCCCCTGCCTCTCTCTCTCCCTCTCTCCCTCTCTCTATTCTCTCTGCATGCCCCAAACCTCTAGTTTTTGCAACTTCCAGAAAAGGCAAGAATTTTAGTAGCTAGCAATCGCTAGTGGCTTAGAAAAAAGGAAACTGAAAGTTTCAAAATTAACCTAATTCCTCTTATCTAGCTGAGCAAATAAGTAATTTTGTAAATACTTCTTAAACACTTAATGTGTATCAGGTTATTTTATAGTTTTCCTTGGGTATATGTCAACTTGTCGAGAACATATAAGACCAATGGCTTGATGCTCTGGAGTGATCGGTGATTAGCTGCATGCTTTAAAGCGAAGAACTCATTTTACCCCTAGAAAAAGGCCAGATGAACATACATAAGGAATAATACAACGTTACAAGAAAGTTTTATTTAACTCGAGTCGACAAATTGGTGTTAATATTTTCCCTTTCTGATCTGTGTGGAGTGTGTAATGGGAACTGACCTACGAGGCAGTGGTTTTGTAAAAAATATAATTAATGGAAAGGCTGAATGCCTCTTCTGGGGGTGGGGTGGGGGCCATGCTAATCTAGACCTGTAAACTTAAACTGTGAAATAAATTCAAGGTTAAATAAGCTCAACTTAAAAGAAAAAAAGAAAGAAAAGAAAAAAAGACCAATGGCTTTTATTCTTGTGACTGTTTCAGTTGATGGTGCACTATCAATATTCAAGTACCACATAGCTCTCCTCTAAAATATGCAACTACTATAAACATGAAATAATAGTTTCTCTCCAGAATATTGAAGGTGACTAGAAGATAGATGCAATATGTATACTTGGCGATTTTTAGGGGACATCGTTTTCATTTCAGTGTCTTGTCAATAATATTGTGGCTAAGCCATGACACTAATAAGGCTTAGCTTATAGCTCAGTCACTTATAAATTAGCTTACAGAATTTTGAAAAAGAGAAAACATTATTGACAGCCTGCAGGCTGACCTACTAAGTGGTGCACTGTTGCCACGAAAATATGCTTCAGACAAAGAGAAGAGGTTGATGAAAACAAAAACTATTGTGCAATGATTTATGTTGTAAGAGTTTAGGAGAAGCCATAAATAGTACTCTCTTCCCTTGTCACTACAAATTTAAAATTGACATTTGTAGCTTTAAGCCTGAATTTCTGATTTTTAATTTTTTTATTTTTTAAAAAGAATACAAACCAGTGAAAAAAGTTAGAAATATACACAATTTCACTACACAAAATAATAGGAATTCAACAATGTTTGTTGTATTGATTAATGCTGTCTTCAAATTATTTGTTTAGATTATCAGATATAAGCATGCAAAATTTGTTTAAAAAAAGTTATAAGAGATTAAAAAGGAAAAGAGCTGGTCTGATAGCTCAGCAGACTAAAGTGCCTGTTTAGGCAGAGCACAGTGGCCAAGGTTCAATACGTGGTGTGTTGTGCCAGTCCCATCCCAGGGGCACTCTGAGGCAGCAATTGAGACTGGGCATAGTGGCACACTCCTGTAATCCCAGCACTTGGGAGGCTGAGAACAGGAGAATTACTACAAGTCTGATCTACATAGTGAGACCCTATAGACTCTGTAGGCTTTATCCTAAATAAAAGAGAGAGAGAGAGAGAGAGAGAGAGAGAGAGAGAGAGAGAAGAAAAAATAGAAAAAGAAAGAAATTAAAAGAAAGAAGAAATGTAAGTATTAAGTGCTCCTTTCAGTAGACCATCAGAAATTAGCAGTACAACTTCTAAGCTAACTTGTATATATACATAACTACATCTTTTTAACTCTCTGATTTTTATAGTTTTAAAGAAGTGTGCTCCAAATGCCATAGGCACATGCTCATGATTTCTTAAGTAAAAAGACATAAAAGCAAATGAAACATCTCTATTTTCCTTCCTTGTAGTTTTCTTGCACAGTACCTTAGAGACCATTTAGTTGCAATTAACAAAAACCCTAGGCAATAGGCAAAGCTAGCCCCTCCTGATTTCCAGACAAATGTCTCCTGAGTCCTGTAGCTCTGTATCTAATTAATTCATCATTGTCTTTTTGTATCTTTAGTATCTTTAGTTCTTTTGTCTTGCTATAGTAGAATACCTGAGTCTAATAATTCATGAATAACAGAAATTTATTCCTCATAGGTCTGGAGACCTTACAGTCCAAGAACAAGGCTTTCTGTGATAAATAGTTGGTCTCTGTTTCCAAGATAATGCCTCAAGGGCTCTGTCCCCTAAAGAGGACAAATGTGTCCTCACCTGGCACAGAAAGGACACATGGAAGGGCCAGTGACCCAAACAGATCCTTTTTAACTCTTGTGAAGCCATTAGCCTCAGAACTTAGTCTTCTAACGGTCTCCCTTCCTACTATGAGTTTCAATACAGGAATTGTGCAAACCCATTCAGACAACAGCAGTTACCAACATTTCGCTGAAGCAGAAACACTCATGAATTCCTTCCTTAGATTAATTTACTTCATTTCCTCTTATTCAGCATTTCCTTTCTGCCTTTGAGTCTCAGTGTAGACTGCTGCAAAGATATTTTCAGTATAGTTTCAAGCCACTCAGCCACTTCCTTCTTTTCACTTGTTTCAAATCCACATCTTTCAGCATACTTGTTCTTCCTAAAAGGTAGCTTCACATTAGCTTCCAAGTTATGCTTACAATAATTTGCAAGTTCTTGAAGTAGGGACTCTTATTACCCATCCTTTCCACCTTTAATTACTGTAGTACTTGGTTTTAAGGGAGGTGCATGATCTCCTTAAGGCAGAAGAAGAACATTGCCAGCCTGAACTGGACATGGATATATAAAGGGCTCCTGATTCATGGACTAGACACGAAATTGTCACACGGTAGCTTCGTGGAACCTAGTGTCTGTCCTCATTTCCTCCTTTGTCCTGCTGCGTGGTGTATAGAGTGGAGTGTACAGAGTGGTGCAGGAGCACACCTTGATTCTTCAGGATGAGAGCCACATTTGCAGGGTGGGGCGTGGCAGCCCTGGCCCAACCAGCGCACAGAAGACTTCATAGAGCAGAGCTGAAAACGGAAATGAGCGCACACGCTGTCTAGACTTCTTGTGCTGTGGAAACTAACCATGATCAATGCTTTTTATTTGACTATCTTAAAAATAGTGTAAAATAGTATAGGTGAACATGTAATAGACATTATATTGATGTATAAAATAAAACAAAATGCCTGGCTACATTGCCATTATAAAATGTTCAAAAACTTGGATGTGGTAGTGCTCCCCTGTAAGTATGGAACTTGGAAGGCTGAGACAAGAGGATTACCATGAGTTTGCTTGGGCTGAAAGTAAGTTCAAGGCCAGCCTAGACTACACTGTGAGATCCTATATCAAAAATAAGTAAATTATATATATATATATATATATATATATATATATATATATTCAGTTACACTTTCTTTTGTGACATTATATAAACCTTGTGAATAACTTAATGAATATCGGTCTAGATTTTTTAAATTTTTGGCATGTAGCTTTGCCACCACCATACTGAATATTTTTCTATATATATGCACACATGTGTAGCTTTCACTTTGAAGATAAACAGGGCATGCAGAGATCTTGCTCTGAAACTTACTTTCTTCACTAATAAGCTTTTGTTCTCACTAAAGTTAGACTTACATCATTTATATTTTAACTTCTGCAATATTCCATAATAGAGATAAATTGTAATTATTTTATCATGTCTTTGAAAGATACCTCTGCAAAACATATCAAAAGATAAATTCAATAGATTTCTTGAGAAATATGTGAAAATGTTCTGATTCAGTATATCTTGTATGAGCAGGGCGTGGTGGTGCATGCCTGTAGTCCCAGGACTTGGGAGGCTGAGGCAGGATTGGTGTGAGTTCAAGACCAGCCTGGGCTACAAAGTAAGCTCAAGGCCAGCCTGAACTGCATAGCAAGACCCTGTCTCAAAAAGACAATTTAAAAAAAGGTATAGCTTGTACACTTAATAATAAACTTCATTTATACTTGCTTTTTATCCTAGAGTTGTTTATATATTAACTCAGTCATGGAAGTATTAAATTGTACAAAACTATTACAACTATAATATTAATTTTATAATATTAAAGTTTATTAAGGTGTTATGGTTTGTGTATAGATGTCCCCCCCAAAAGCCTCATGCAGTCACGGGGTGGGGCAGCTTCTGGAATTTCTAATTGATTTTAGGGAAATGGGTACTGCCTCTCCCCTGGCGCAGGCGATCTGCATTTCACTGTAAGGTAGGAAGAGAAGTTAGCTGCTTAAGTAGTTGCTAGCTCTCCCAGTGCACTCTTGCTCTCTGCCCACCCTCATGGAAGGTTGCCCTCTGCCATGTGCCAGTCTGCTTTGGAGCCAGCTGAATATGGACTGAAACCTCCATAACTGTGAACTAAATAAATCTTTCCTCCCCTCATTTTGAGTGTTAGGTGTTTGTCTCAGCAATGAGAGAAGAGTAACTTAAGACATAAGGAAATATGAAGGGATATGTCATACTTTTCTAGTTGCTGAGATAGGAGGAAAGGTTTGTTCAGCTTACACTTTGTAGAGGTTTGTGTTCTACATAGTTGGCTGACTCCAAAACAAGGTGTCATCCCAGAGAAGAAACAGTTTATGACAGGCAGAAGACAGCAAGGGAGCCAGGCATGGTGGCACACGTCTGTAATCCCAGCACTCGGGAGGCTGAGGCAGGAGGATAGGTGCAAATTCGAGACCAGCCTGGGCTACAAAAGTGAGCTCAAGGCCAGCCTGAACTGCGCAGTGAGACCCTGTCTCAAAAAGACAAAAAAAAAAAAAAAAAAAAAAAAAAAAAAAAAAAAAAGACAGCAAGGGACAAGGGACAATAGTGACCCTGTTTCTGCCATTTTTATTTTCTCCAGGCTACCCACCCATGGGGGAAGTAGCAAGCACACCTGAGATCAAACAGCCTTAATCCTACCCAGAACTATGCAAACAGCCAGTGGAACTAAGTAATCATACATCCCTGATCCCAGCATTACACACTGAAGACCCAACCACCTCTGAAAAGTCCAACTTAGGAAGCCTTGAAAGGCCATCTAGACACAAGCTATCACAGAATTAAGTGTATGAAATTAATTTTAATATTAATTTTGTTAGCAGTTTTGGGTTACTTATAACTTGTTATTTCTATGCATATGTATATTCCATTATATATTGTATTTTATAATGCAGCTGATAAATCTTCCTGTGTACTTTCATAATATAATTTTGATTAGTGAGTTGAGGACAGTAGTGTACAATGTATAGATTAAAAATTCATTTCTGAGTTGTTGACAGAAAAGAACCATATGAGTACATATATAAATTGCATTTTTTCTGA
Source organism: Myocastor coypus (assembly GCA_004027025.1). Classification (NCBI taxonomy): domain Eukaryota; kingdom Metazoa; phylum Chordata; class Mammalia; order Rodentia; family Myocastoridae; genus Myocastor; species Myocastor coypus. The sequence goes on from PVJA010024101.1 coordinate 9,832, forward strand.
TCCTGGGGATTGAACCCAGGATCTTCATGTGGAGATGCACCCCATGCCCTTTGTTTATACTTTGCTTGTTTTGAGGCAAAGTGCCTTAAATCAATGAGCTGCACAGGCAAGGCTCATACTTGTGACCCTTTTGCCTCGGCCTCTCAGAATGCCAGAATGACAGGTGTGCACACAAGTAACTTCACCTTAGGTTTAGTTTTGCTTTGTGTTTATGATACAGTTTAGCAACTGACAGCCCTAGGTGGCACTACTAGATATTGCTAATGCTCAGAACATTAATGCCTTTTTTTAACATCAAAATGTTTCCTTTTACTTTGCATACTGTTATTTATGAGACTCATCTAGAAAAGCTATTGATGATGACAGCAGTAGAAAATTCAGCTTTGGAGCACTTATTGATGCATGAATAAGTCCAAAATACATCTAGAAATGGTACTTATATATTTTAGGAAAACATCTACAGGGTGTTCAGGGTCTCACTACTAGACTGAACTTGTAGTGATCTTCCTGTTTACAGCCTCCCAAGAGCTAGGATTACAAATACATATCACCATGCCCAGTCTCAATTGCCAGCTCAGTGCACCCCAGGTGCAGGGTTGGCACAGCAAGCCTGAGGATCGAACCCCAGGCCTATCATGGTGGCCCCAGGAAACTAATCAACTGGAGTTTTGAAACTGCCCAATTATGTCCCTGGGGATAGATCTAATTCCCTCCCCTAGCTGGCACTTAGTCAACTCTTACAATCTGCAGATTTGTGCTCTTGGATTTTCTTGAGCTATTTTATTGACAATTTGCTCTGTCTCATTTCTCTCAATTGTTCTTTGTGCATGTCTTAGTTACTTTTTACTCATTGCTGGGACAAATACCCAGCATGCAAAACGAAGGAAGTAGCGGTTTATTTAGCTCACAGTTACTGGAGGTTTCAGTCCATACTCGGCTGGATCCAAGAGGGCAGCAGCTCATGGTGGCAGAACAGCAACAATGATGACAGAGGCAATGGAACAACCAGAGAAGCAGAGAGCAACAGCGCTAGTCTGTCTCTGTTTAAATTACATCAGGCTCTCTGCCTTAGCCTATCCGCTTCAGGCCACACCTATAATTCCCAGCAGTACTCAGACCAATAATTTCATCAGTACTAAAACACATAATCCCAGTGCCTCGTGAGTGAGGTCTCAAACTCTAGAAGTCCCCACCCCATGACTGCATGAGGTTTCTGGGGGACAACTAGACATAAACCATAACAGTGCAACTCTTCTTATGTAGGCATAGATATTGAGTCTGGTTCCTTCTTTTTTTTTTTTTTTTGGCCTTTTTTGAGACAGGGTCTCGCTATGCAGTTGAGGCTGGCCTTGAGCTCACTTTTGTAGCCCAGGCTGGTCTCGAACTCGCACCAATCCTCCTGCCTCAGCCTCCCGAGTTCTGGAATTACAGGCGTGAGCCACCACGCCCGGCATCATTTTATTTTTATCTTTTTCTTTTATGACTCTTTATATCCTTGTTATTTTGCTCTGCTTTTCTGGAAATTGGTTCAAGCTTATTTTTTTTTTTCTTGTTTCAGAACTTTTGTTTGTACGTTTATTTATTTTTACAGCCTGCTCAGCCTGCCCTGAGCGCAGGGCTGGTGCAGCATGTGGTGCCAGGGATCGAACCGCGGTCCCTGCAGCTGCCTAAGTTTTCCTAAGCAGGCACTTTAGACCACTGAGCCATCCTGCCAGGCCCCGGTTCAAGCTTATTAACCTAATTCTTTGATTTTTTTTTTTATTACCAGATCCTCTTTTTTTGTGCCTTAAATGTTTCTTTTTAAAATAATATTGTGTAGTGGGTATAATGTCTCCTTTCATCCTTCTGTGGATACTGGTGATAGGTTTTTCTCCCAGCATACTCATAGTTATTTTCAGATTGCTTTGCTCATGTTGGTCTCTGCCTTCCATATTGGTGCTTTTCCATTGCTGTCTGATAATCTTTGGCTATCTACTGAAACTGAGGAGTGAGTTGCTAAAGAAAATGTAAAGGGCCAGACAAATAGCTCTGTGGATTACAGTACCTGCAAGGAGATGCAGGGGCTGGGGTTCGATCCCTGGGCTTACCTATCAGCCCTGCCCCCAGGGCGCACTGAAACAGTAATTGAGACTGTTGGGACTGGGTATGGTGGCACGTGCCTGTAATCCCAGCTTTTGGGAGGCTGTAAAAAGGCAGATCACTAGGAGTTCCATCTAGTAGTGAGATCCTAAACATCCTGAAGACCCTTCCCTAAAATACAAAAAAAGAAAAGAAAAGAAAATGCAGAGGTTCCAAGCTCATGGGCAAAACATGTTGATTGTAGGCTCCAGGTGGGTCATTGGGCTGGGTGCCTTACTTGGGTCACCCTTGTCATGAGTGTCACTGCCTCTTCTTAGCACGTGGTCCCAGATGCCTCAGAGAAGAATTTCCACCGTCCAGTATTTGGAACTAGAATGGAGGCAAGACATTTGGGATTTTGCTGAATTGTAAATATTTCCATAAATTTTCACTCAGCCTTTCGTTTTTATATCTTTCTATCTATCTATTTATTTATTTATCTATTTTTTTGGCCAGCTCAGCCCACCCCAGGGTCAGGCGGGCGCAGCATGTGATGCCAGGGATTGAACCATAGCCCCTGCATTTGTCTAAGCCTACCTAAGCAGGCGCTTTTGACCCCTGAGCTATCTTGCTGGCCCAGCCTTCCCTCTTCATGATACTGAGCCTCATCCACAAATGAGCCAAGTGTTCCACAGAAGGTGGTCTTTCTTTATTTCACTCTATCCAGATTCTCTACGCTAGTTGAGGTACTATTTTCTGACTATATATGGTTAAAAAGGAATCTGGGGATTTAAGCCCTTCTAACACAGACTTACGACTCATTCCTGTTTCAGGGGCAGGGGGTGTATGTGCATTCGTGCACGTGTGCGTGCGTGTGTGATACTGGGAATCAAACTCATGACCTTGCACTTGCAAGGCGAGCCCTGTGCTGCTGAGCTATATCCCTCAACTCACTCCTTCTGTTTTTAACTTCAAATGCATTCCCATTTTGAGAGACTCCTGCTATTCTTTTGACAAGTCTGTAATGCAATCAGATAGTCTTAGTTTTCTCCATGACAAAATTAAGCATCATCTTTTGCAGGTAATCAGTAAGTAAGCTACTTCTTTATCTGAGTGGTTTCTGAATTCCAAAGTCATTTGTTCTTACCCTATTTCCTGATCTCATCATCACTGTGGGCTTGCCTTAAAATATTTTTCTTGTCATTTTGTTAGGTTTCAATGAAGAAGCAAAATACATGCATAAATTTAACCAATTGCTCTACTCTGAAGTCTATTTTGCATTTTTACAAGAAGATTAAAAACTTACGAATGTTTGAAGATAAACAGGCCTCCTTCTCAATTTTGCTATCGACCATCCCCAGACTCAGAGTACCTGGTCAACAATGTGTTCACAGGATGAAAATTACAGCCAGCCCCACACTCTTTATTTACTTTTATGGCTCCTTTGTAAACTGAAAGGGAAACTCTGACTTCTACTAGGTATAGCTACAGCCAAAGAGACCTTGTGAAATCCTTCCTTTTTGACCTTAGCCTTTATTTTTTTTTATTTTTTTTTTTTTTTTTGTCTTTTTGAGACAGGGTCTCTCTATGCAGTTGAGGCTGGCCTTGAGCTCACTTTTGTAGCCCAGGCTGGTCTCGAACTCGCACCAATCCTCCTGCCTCAGCCTCCCGAGTGCTGGGATTACAGGCGTGAGCCACCACGCCCGGCACCTTAGCCTTTAAATATAGCTCGAGGATACTGCTGATCATCTCTCTTACCATTGACTTTCTTTTCATATGAATTTTGGATGATTTACATATGCTAGGTGGGCATGGAATTTTGTATACAAATCCTACCTACAACGCAGTAGTATCTACATTTTTGTCCCCACCTTTCAAAGGAGAAAACTAAGACTGAAAATAGCTTGTTCAGTTTCACCCAGCTATGAATTGTAAAGCTAGGATTTCAAACCAAGATGCCTTGGCTCCCAATCCCTTTCCACCTCACTGTGCTATCGTAATGATGACTTTTCTCCAAAGTCTGTGGAGTGCACAATTTCAAGTCCCCAGCTCACTTAGTTATATGCCTTTGTCCCTTTCAGTACAGCCCCCGTTCCATGTGCTCCACATCCGTGAGTGGCATCCAGTTACTTCAGCCTTTGCAAATGCCTGAAGCACTTTTCCCTCTAACCTGAACCTTCTTCAGTTTCTTACCCACATGAAGACATCACTTTAGGGAAAAGATTTCATGCCCTCTGAGGACGACCTTACTGCCTTCCATGCACTATAACATGTGCTATAGCATATAAAACTTCTCTCTGCCTTATCAAACTGGTTGTTCTTCCACAGAGAAATTATCTGTTGGTAGGTCTAGAGATAGCTGTCTAGAGATAGCTCAGAGACATAAGTACCTACCTGGAAAGCATAAAGACCCAGGTCCAATCCCTGGTCCCACATGCCATGGGTACCCACCGTGTGGTCCCGGAGCTGGATGTGGTGGCACGTGCCTATAACCCTAGTGGTCTGGAGTTTGAGCAAGAAGTATCTCTGTGAGTTTGAGACCAGTTTGGGGACTACAAAAGTGAGCACAAAGCTGGCCCAAATTGTATAGCAAGACCCTGTCTCAAAAAACAAAACAAATTTAAAAAAAGGAAGAAATCTGTTGGCTCATCCCTTAATTATATTGACTATAGACTTATAAAGCTATGATAATATTCATCTTATTCATGCAATATGTCTATTGCCTAGTAAAATGCCAGTCGCTAAATATTTTGTCAAGTCAGTGGAAGTCCACATACATTTCTGTCTGAGTTAAAATATTTTGTTACTGAAAATGATGTTATGATTTGGGACATTCATTAAATAGGATTTCATAAAAGAAAACTCTTCAGTGCTTTTTGTTTATTATAAAGAAGTTAATACTATCCTAATGCTCACATTTTAAATAGTAGTGTGGATATTAATTCATGAAATAAATGATGACAAGTCTTCAAAATACTGATTTTCAGTGTGAAACTTCAAAATGTGAATTTTTACTTAAATATAAAATTAAAGGTTGTCCTGTTCCCTCATGAAAACTATTATGCTTTGAAATCTTTCCTTTTAATTGAAAAGACATCACTACATAGTTGTATAAGGCAAGAAATATTTAGATAAATATTTTGGATCTCCAATTGCTATTTTAAGTAGATATTCTATATTTGGGGGGAGCATACATGAAAAATTTTTTACCAAAATTCTTGAGGAGATAGAAATTCACCCACCTGCTATCAGAATTGATGCAGAATCTTTCTCACGATATGTGGTTTGCTACAACTCAAACATTGTAATTCTTTTCTTTTTTCAAGTTTCAATTTTTTATTGTTTAAATTTAACAATGGTTATATTACATATTTTCATCATCAGATCAATTTAGGTTAATACATATAGGTATATAAGATTGATCAAACAATTGAACATTAACCCTTCTAAATCAACATTACTTTTTTTTTTCTTTTCCCCTTTCTTTTCTTTGAAAGTTGACATATTGCATATTGTCCTCACAATCGTTCTACAGAGTACAGTGTGTGGGCATGACCCACCTCCCTATTGATGTTGCTTGGAGGAAAAAAAAAAAAGGAAAAGAATATATTTCTCTATGGACTAAGAGGAAGCAGATACATACACAGTCAAATGTTCTGCAATTGCAGTGGGCCACCAGTGAAGCTTGTGATGTTGGAGGCTATTGAAACATTGTAATTCTAAGTCAGCCAAATTAAAGAACAAAATGAAAAGATGAAATATCAAGAGTGAGGAAATATAAACTCTTTCACTGAGTTAACTTTTTATCTAGTTTTAAAAAAGGGGAGGCAGGGAGATAGCTCCATAGCACAAGTGCCTGCCTGGCAAGAGCAAGATTGTGAGTTCAAACCCCAGTCCTGCCCCCCACCAAAAAAACTGCCGAGTTCAACTGCTTTGTCCTGACAACTAGGCAAGTTATTGAAGGGCCTTGAGAGTCCTCCTGAGGAAGCAGGCTGGAATTAGAGAAGTGTGGGCAGGCGGCAGCAGCCTTGGCCTACGTTTGACAGAAAAGATTCATTCATCAGGTATTAACTATTCAGGTATATTTGTTCCATGGCCACCTAGTAAGGAGAGCAAACAAGTTTTTGAGGAAAGGCAATAATGTTAATAAATTTCACAAACATGACAGAACATACGTACACAAACTATACAGAAATAAAACTAGTCTGTGGTGATAATGGACTAGGCATTACCTTTGAAAGAACTCAATTAAGAAGGCCTACCATGGGGCATCTGGTAGCTAGTAGCATTCTCTGTCTTGGTCTAGGTCCTTGTTATACATATATTTACTTGGTTAATTTCATCCAGTTATGCATTCATCACTGTGTAGTTGTCTCTAAGTATTGTTGTACAAGGAAAAATACCAATAAAATAAAACAACATTCAGCATAAGCTATCTTTTAGGGAAAGATCTATATGGTATTCAAGCTCTCAGTACTATATTGGATTTGTAGTAATCCATCTATTTACAGCCACCCAAGAGCTGGGATTATAGGCGTGCACTACCACACCCAGTCTCAACTGCCATCTCAGTGCACCCTGGGGGCGGAGCCAGTTCTACATGCCCGGGGATTGAATACCTGGCCCCTGTGCCTTTTTGCAGGTGCTTTAATGCCCTGAGCTATTTGGCCAGCCCTTAAATGTGTTTCTTTCTCTAAAAGGCTTTCATCTAGGGGACAGAATGTCCCAAATATGACCTCTCTAAATATGGCTTGGTAGTATAGCTTCTAAAACTATAGAGAGAAAAGAGTACAATTTAAGTTTCTCTGGGTTGATGCGTTTTAGTATGACATATGAAAACTGTATCACATCATATGCAGAAGTTTTGCTAAGGAAATTCTGAGAAGTATTTGCATGACTCTAGTCATTCTGAAGTTTTTACCAAGAAGAGTTCCAAGTTCTGTTTATGAGGTGGCAGATGAGGGAGGGCCACTGCCTCCTTCCAAGGCTTCCACGACACCTTTCAGAGAGTTAGGAAGGATCATTCTTCTGCTGCGGGGAGACCCAAAGATTCCCTTTTGTCTCCAGAAAATCAGGTTGATACTCTGTGGGACAACAGAGTAATGTTTCATTGACAGCAACCAAAATCATCAGGATGAGAAATTTCTGAGTATTTTCAGCACACCAGATGCAGGTCAAATGGAAGGGATCACCCAGGGTCATTAGGATATCCTGCCTAGGAAGTCTGCTGGGATAGGGGAGAACTCTGTGCTCTGGAAACTGAATGGAGGTTTCAAATAATCTGCTGGTAGACACTATGAATAAAAATTTATGGGCCAGGTAAAATGAGATACATGGCAGACTTCTTGAAGGAAAGAATCTTCCACAGAACCCAAAAAGTCCCGAGGAAAGTCATACTTGACTAACCAGCAGACACAGAAAATAGAAGCAAGCTTACAGTGGTGTCAGTAAAGATCTTTCCTATTCCTTATCCTTCCCCCGATCAAACCTTAATACGTTAGAAACTGGCCAGCTAGAGCACAACAAGAGAAGTGGTACTAAGCGCAGAGAAGCCAAACATTCATTCTTCCTGTTTCCTGTGGCTGACAGACAGCCTGGAACACTGTCTACCCAAGTCTAAGGGGTGGAGGGAATGGACCATTGAAGATAAGTAAAGCTCTGATTAATATCCTAACTGGATTTCTGATCTCAGACACAAGAGGTGCAGTTTAGTTTATTTTACCAGTTCTACATTCACTGCTGAGCTTATGTAGGCATTTATATTAGCATATTGAGTTTTGTTTTTGTTTTACAAGTTTATTCTTTAAAAAAAAAACACTGAAGTATTAGAAAGAGAACCAGGTCAGCATCTTTAGTTTATAGCATGCATGCCTGTGGGAGCACAAATCTCTTTGCCCCTTTTTTTCTAAACACTTGTCTGATTTGGGGCACCCCACCTCTCAGATTGCTTATTTTAGCTGCTATTTATGCAAATTATTCCAATAAATTCTGTCAAAAACCCAAGCTTAGAAAAGATGTGTGTGTGTGTGTGTGTGTATTATGGCTGGCACAACATGTGGTGCTGGGGATCAAACCTCGATCCCTGCAATTGTGTAAGCTTGCCTAAGCAGGCGCCTTAGACCGCTGAACAATCTTGCCAGCCCTTTGAAGAGTTTTTAGTGTATATTTTGGGAATATTTTCATTTATTTTCAAATGAGAGTAGTAGTTCTCATCAAAACCACTGAGAGCAATGGTTCTTCTCTTTTCTTTTCTTTTCTGTTCTGTTCTGTTCTGTTCTTTTCTTTGTCAGGACAGGAGTTTGAACTCACAACCTTGCCCTTGCCAGGCTGGCACTTGTGTCATGGAGCTATCTCCTCAGCCCCAAGAGAAAGCAAGAACCACCTAGGGACACTTAGCTCACTTCTTTAGAGGATTATGCCTGCTTCTACTTCAATAAATCTGAAAAAAAAATAATAAATGTGAACTTCTGTGATTGCTATTGATTTTCCAGGTAAGGTCTGGGAAGATAGCTCAGCCATCTAAGTGTCTACCTGGCAAGCACAAGGACTTGGGTTCAGTCCCTGGTGCTGTATACCATGTTGGCCACCCAAACCAGGAGTGGTGGTGCATGCCTGTAATCCCAGCAGTGGGGAGGCTGCAATGACTACAAAGTCTGAGCTCTGTGATGAGCCCCAGTACCAAATAAATAAATGAATAGATTTTTTTTTCTTGTTTCAGAACTTTTGTTTGTTTATTTATTTATTTTTATGGCCGGCTCAGCCTGCCCTGAGGGCAGGGCTAGCACAGCATGTGGTGCCAGGGATCGAACCACGGTCCCTGCAGCCACCCAAGCTTTCCTAAGCAGGCACTTTAGACCACTGAGCCATCCTGCCGGGCCCCATAAATAGATTTTTAAAAAATAATTTTCCAGGTAATTCTGAGATTCCCAAAATTTGAGAACTTTGGTCTTATAATTGATAAGGAGTAGGGGATGGGCTTGGGGATGGGACATACACGTTTCCTGCACTTAATGTCCAAATTCCGCCTCTTACTCTATACCAGGATTACCATATTTTTGGTCAGAGTCACAGGGACCACACGGACAGATTATCCTTGGTGTGATGAGCAGAGGGCCAGCACGGGACCATGTGCAAGGCCTGGAGGGACTGAGCCAGGCAGATCTGGCCGCATCGACACATGGCTTGCTTCTGCTGCTCCTGAAAATATCATGGTGTTTGTCATCAGGCCTAAATGTGTTACGGTGTTGTGCAGGGGCCTAAGTTGGGGTGTAGTAGGCTGGAAAAACATTAGATAGTAACTAAGTGGGCAAAAAGTATTTCAAAAATTCATATAAGGTTTATATTAATACTGACAGACATTAGGGGTCAATAACATTTCTGTCACTTTGTTTCATTTCAGTCCTTCGATGGGCTCCAGGTATGTAGGGAGAACACAGATGTTCCACACTAGTAGCATTATTTAATATGTTAACAACATAAGTCAATACCAAAAAAAGTCCCAAACAGGCCCTGATAGCCATTTGGGAAGTAATATAAATAAATGTAATAAAGTACAACTCAGTAATGTACTGATGTTTAAAAAAATTCCTAATAAACACATAAAGTATATTTTACCCTGTTTATTTTTAGCCTTTAAATTAAAAAAAAAAAAATAAAGTACAACTTCCGCATTAGTGAAAGTGCTGCCAAATAAAACCTTTGAAAATACTGCTCATAACTGGCATAGACCAACAAAAATTAAAATTATACAACATTTCATCTTAAATTTTTATTTTAAAACCTCAACAACATGGACTTATTTTATCTATATTATTTTATCGTTCATAGTCTTATTTAATATAATTAGCATTATTATCTTCACCCTTGTGCCTGGTGACCATCTAAGAGTCAGTTATAGAAATCATAAAGGGACCCGGCAGGATGGCTCAGTGGTCTAAAGCGCCTGCAGGTGGCTGCAGGACCTGCGGTTCCATCCCCGGCACCATGTGCTGCGCCAGCCCTGCCCCCAGGGCAGGCTGAGCCGGCCATAAAAATAAATAAATAAACAAAAGTTCTGAAACAAGAAAAATAAATAAATAAAAATTTAAAAAATCATACAGTGTCCTTTTTGCCCTAAATACTTCAGTGGGTATCCTAAGAATAAGAATAGTCTTTTATGTAATGATGGGGCAAGTGCCACCTGCAGGAAATGCCAATTTGTTATGATGCAGTTAGGTTTGATTGTTGCTATGCAGATTTTACTCATCCTAATAATGTTCTAGTTGGCAGTTTTTCCTGACCTGGGATCCCTTTGAGGATCCCAGGCTATTTTTAGCCTTTCTTAATCTTTACCAGTTCCTTAACCTTTCATTGCTCTCATTAAAGAATAAACAGTTGTCTAGTAGAATGTCCCTCAACTGAAGTCTGTGATTAAGTTATGGCACTTTTGGTAGGAGTTTATAAATTTTACCCTACTTCTGGGAATCTGGTATGAGTCAAGAATCATAAACATATAAAACCGTTTACATGGTCTTACCAAAATGCAAGTATCAAGTAATAAAAACTCACATTTAGTATATTTGAAGAATGCATTCCATGTCCGGCAGTATGCTGTGCGTTTGATGTACACTATCTCATTTAATCTGTGGGAGCCTCTGTCCCCCACTGTGCAACTCTCCTACACTTGGGCCTCCTGTATCCACAGCCCCAGAGAACCAGTCAGAGGAGCTCAGAGCAGTTGTGGTCACTTCCTCCCCAGGCTTCCATATGCTCCTATGTCATTCGAGTGGGATGAGAAAGGTTCCGTCCTGTGTCGCTCCAATGACAATTGTAGGTTTTAGCTTCCTCACTCCTATGGCTCCTCAGACCCAATTATGGGCAATAAGGTGAGAGTGCAAGGCCTTGAGTTGGCTATTTGTCTTTGGTGCTTGGGACAGAAGCTGCGCCACTGGAACCATGGCATGAAAACGGAGAAATACATTTTCCCTTGGAAAATGTAGAAATGAGGGGAATGGATTCTGGATCAACAGAGCCATATTTCTGTGCTATGCCCACCTTACTCCTCAGCGACAGTGGTGACATGCAACAAACAATATATAATAAAAAGAACATAATAAATATTAAACAATATTAAGGATAAAATATATCAAGATAATAAATACAGACATAAGATTAACACAGAAAAATTAATATGTTTAAGTAAGAGAACACTGCAGAATGCAAACTTTATAGCAATGTTACTATAGCAGAAAGATAAAAACATTTGCTATACATATGGAACAAAGGTTGATGGAAAATATTCCAGCATGTTGACAGTTTTGTATTTCCCTGCAGGAGAAAGCAAGTGGGCCAATATTTCTAATTTACAAGAAGTAAGGCCAAGATAGAACACAGGAAAATATGATCCCTTCACAAATCTTTGTGGGGGTTCTTTGGAAAAAAAATTTTTTCTCTATAGAAGAACGGAATGGAAGACCATCTACCACTTAGCCCAGTCAAGCATGGGTTGGAAACCAACTTTTCCCTTTGTAAGCCACTGGTAGTGGGGTCACTTAGTGGGTGTCTTAGTTACTTTTTACTTGTTGCTGGGACAAATACTTGACACCCAAAACGAAGGAAGAAAAGGCTTATTTAGCTCAGTTACTGGAAGCTTCATTCCATACTCGGCTGGGTCCACGACAGAGAGGCACAATGCAGAGGCCAGCAGTTCACAGCAGCTGAACAGCAACAATGGTGACAAAGGCAACGGGACAACCAGGGGAGCAGAGAGCAACAGCATGAGTCTGTCTCTCTGTCTCTCTTTATGTTACATCCAAACTCTCTGCCTCAGCCTATTCACCTTAGGCCACACTCCTAATCCCAGAAGGACTCAGACCCATAGTCCCATCAGTACTAAAACGTATAAGCCCAGTGGATCATTAGTCAAGTCTCAAACTCTAAAAGTCCTTGCCCCATGATTGCATGAGGTTTTGGGGGGACAACTAGACATAAACCAGCAGTTCTTAACCTGTGGGTCACAACTCTGGCAGGAGTCGAATGGCCAAAACACAGGGGTCACCTAAAGCCATCGGAAAATGTTATTTATTTGGAATTACACTTTTGAAGTAGCCACCAAAGTTATTTTTTGGTTTGGGGTCACTGCAACATGAGGAATTGTATTGCAGGGTCGCGGCATTAGGTTGAGAACCACTGAGTCATAAACCATAAGAGTGGGTGTCTCAAAAATTGGACATAAAAACCTTCCAAAGGATGAGTGCTTGATTCTTTCCTTGGGGAGAAGAAAGCAGACTGACGGTGCAGTGGGTAACTACTCATGAAGGATTTGCAGGGAGAATCTGGGAGTCAGAAGCAGGCAGCAGCCTTGGCCTTTGGGCATGCCAGTTAGGGGTAGACATAACTCTCTAGAAGACTTACACCTGACCTCTGCCCCATGGGGCCCTCCTGTCTCTGTCAAACATGACTTTGTTTTTGTGGTACCAGAGACCAAACTCAGGACCTTACACCCACTAGGCAAGCACTTATTCCACAGAGCTATCTCCCTGGCCCTGGAACATGACTTTGGAATCACTGTCTCAATTGTTCTGCAAAAGACTATTTATTCCTTCTTTGGTACCCAGTCTGCGTGCATAGGTTGAGGAAGTTGGGTATAGCAGCACCACCCTTTGCCTGTATTCTCCTGGGCATCCTCACTGTGGACTGCCAGGTGGTGAGCCATCTGTCACAAGAGATCATGACCTCAATATGGAAACAGCAGTCAGCATTTGGGGTTGGATGGAGTCCAAGTTCACTGGTAGAATTCTCACATTCAGGCCCTATCCAGGTCTAACGCTTCATTTTGTACCACTTCACTTCCAATTTCTGGGTGGGCTTTGGTGTTTCCTGTCTCTCTGCCTTGGCATGTAATGCTCCTAGGATATATTGAATACACTCTTCTTCACATGGTGAACTTGCTCTTTAAGACCTAGCTTCAGTGTCACTGCACCAGCAGTCATTCTTGCTCAGCATCCACTTCTCCCCACTAGAATAAGTCATTTCCTCTGTGAACTTCCTCATTCTCTCAGAGTTTTGTATAGCAAAAGTTCCTGTATCTGCACATGGAGGCTGAGCTTTTTCTTTCCTTCTTTACATGTCTCTTTTCCAGACCATGAGTTCCAGGAAGTCAAGGAACAAGTGTTGTTTTGCACCTAGGATAGAACCTGACACGAGGTAAACCACTCAGTGAATGTTTAGGGTCTGAACAGAACTCACATGAATGATAGTGAGCGAACTCATTCATTAATGAACTAAGTCTAAATCCTTTCAGTTTTAGAACATCATGGTATGTATATTCCTGTAGAATAGGAAAAAACGTTGCATATTTAAATCTTATATTATATTTAAATATATATATGTATACCATATATATATATATGTATACCATATATATATATATATATTATAGTGAAAGAATGAATTGGAGAAAGTTAGGAACTCCAAATTCTAATATCTAAATTATCTTTGGATTTAAATAGCAGGACACAAATCTTTTTGTATCTGTTGCTATTTTTGCTGAATTATTTTATTACGATTGAAAAATTGATTTGGACATTTTTACAGAATCCTCCATGGTTTAATAACAAAGTCTTCATTAAAGTAAACGCAAAACATCTTTTCACCACTTAACTCATTTCTCATGATTTTTCAGGAGTCTGTTTTGTACCCAAATTCTATATAGGCTTTTCTGAATGTTTTATTTGCTTCAATCTTTCATTCGTGCAAATGTGCAATGACTATATTCATCATGAGGAGCAGGTATGTGTACATCACTTTATTTCTATTTCTGTTCCCTTCCAGTCCTGTTTATATGGCATTAATAAATGAATGTACTTGTTATCAACAATGGATGGCTTGCCAGCCAGATAGCTCAGCAGACTAAAGAGCCTACTTAAGCACATCAGCCTGGGTTCAATCCCTGGTATGTTGTGCTAGCCCTGCCCCCGCTGAGACAGTGGGCATAATGGCGCACGTCTGTAATCCCAGTGCTGGGGAGGCTGTAAACAGGAGGCTCACTACAAGTCTGACCTGTGTAGTGAGACCCTGTAGATCCTGAACTAAATACATTAAAAAAAAAAAAAAAGATGTATGGCTTGATTTCAAAACCTAAGAAATAAATATGGAATAGAGCTGGACAGTATTCATAGAACAGAACAATATTGAATACAATAAAATGTAACAATCTTAATTTCTTCTGAAAAGCAAATGAAGTTCAAGTTCATTTTAACAATTCTTGAATGTCTGTGTTCAGTACTGAATCCATTGGTCATTTACTCAACCAATCTGTGCACCAGTGAGGTGCCAAGCTTTGCTGTAGGCACTCGTGATGAGCAGCAGATCAACTTTGGAGAACCCAGGTGGTAGAAGCATGTAAAACAACGAATAAGCAAATGAATAAACTATTCGGTACGTCAAGTCATGACACAGGCTGTAGAGCAAAGCAAAAATGGAAAAAAGCATTAGCAACTGCCAGAGAAAGGGAAGAAGGCATTAACTGGTCATGGAAGGTAGCGAAGGAACAAAATCTTGAGTGGTCTTTGGAACCATGGAAGTGGTGGGCCAGTGGCCACACTTTACAGTCAGGTCCACGTGGATCTTGTATTCCATTGGGCCACTTACTGGTGATAGGCGCCACTTCTTAACTAGTTAAAGGGTGCTGTCAAACTGGAAATATCTCTTTTGCGGAGGTGGAACAGGACTATTCATTTGAGCTTTGAAGAACAGAGAAAGTCTGGAGGCAACATGGGATGAGGACAGAAGGAAGGATAATAGCAGGGAGGCTCTGGCAGAGAGGAGGGAGCACTGCCTTCTCTAGAGAGAAAAACTGGAGAAATCTGCCCTGCCCTGATGGACAGGTAAGAGATAGAGCAGGTGGCATGAGCGAGGCTATGGGAGAAACATGATGCAACAGGCATTGTAGTGACCTTAAATCAGTGCTATAGTCAGATTAGATGAGAATAAGATCAGGCCGCCTGAAACAGAGGGGCCTAAAATTTTTGTTGTTAATATCTGGACATTCATTTATGGACCAAAATGGAAGCAGTTAAGAATGTTGATATTTATAAAAAGAAAGACATTTAGCATGAAAAAAATGACAGGCATTGGAAGGTGATTAGATCTGAAAGGCAAAGGACAGGAAGAAAAGTGACACACCCATAAAGTTCAGGGAAGGCAAGTAGATGGTGTCATTCCAAGACTGAGGATTTCGTGACCTTTTCAAAAGGGTCTGACTCACTGGGAATCACGGTGAGTCAAAAGCCCAAGCTCAGGGCTCAGAAGCCCTGACCTGCTGCCTTCCCTGGAAAGCTACAGCGTTTTCAACCTGGAAAACAGGAAAGTGGTGTCACCGACTCCTCTAGGTAGGCAGGGGAGATGGAAAATGTAGCTTTGTGTGTATGGCGCTGTTCTCACTGATTGGTGATTTGGACAAGTCCTCAACCTGAGCCTCAGTTTCCCCAGTTGCAAAGTTGGGACAGTATTATTGTTTAGTAGCTCCTATGAGTTAACTAGTGAAAAGAGACCTTGCAGAGACCTCCGTGGACTCCCGGGAACTATGCAAGCAACAGTAATGAGGAAAGGAGGAACTTGGGTGTCTCCTTTTCAAGTTTGCAAACAATCTGTGAGTCTAAGAGTAAATGAAACTTCAAGACAGGCATCTGACTGAACGAATGTGAAACTTATTCATGATAAACTTGGGGACATTTCCAAGCTTCAAGGAATCAACAGCACAGAGCATCCTCCATGTGACAGTGGTGGTGGAACACTAGCCTAACTTCTGTAGTGAGGCACCAAAAACTATTGAATGTAGCATACTGTGACATGAGATGGAAGATTTTATGGTGCCTCTTAGCCATCCAAAGCAAGTTCTCCTTAACTGCAAATTCTGGAAACTTGGGGGTACTTTGTTTGTTTGTTTGTTTTTTCCAATTTTACTGGTGTTTGTGTGGGAGCCAGTATATTTTTTTCCTGTATATGAAAATGAACTTCACCTGAACATGGTTTCCCATACCTATAATCTGGGCACTGTGGGAGATTGAGGTAGGAGGATTACAAAGTCAAGCCAAACCCGGGCAGTCAAGTCACTAAATGAGACTCTATCTCAAAGCTTTTAGGAAGGGCTGGTAATGTAGCTCAGAGGGAATACCCTGGGTTCATTCCTCAATATTCTCCCCTCAAACATGTAAAACTCAGAGAAGCCCATCTGAAAAGCTGATGTAGGACTTAGTTGTCTAAAAACCCCTAGGATAAAATGTTATCAATGAACTAGTCATATGTTCCCAGCCTGAAGGAAAAATGTAGAAAGTTATTCTTTTAGCATTTTTCTATCCAAATATTTTTTCATAAATTCACTGTAGTACATATACTAAAGAGAAAGTCAAAAGCAACAAATTTGCTTCCTCAAAAAGTCTTTTTCTTTTGATTTTTTTTCAATCTATGTGATGCTATATTTTTGAACTTTGTCTCACATCTTTAAAGGCGTTGGGAGAGAGAAAGTTACCTGACCAGCTCTGAAGATTTACTGAGCTACCTGACATAGCCAAAACCAAAAGCAGAAGGAGAAGAGAAAGCCTTCAGCCCACAAGCCTAGTAGCATCAGGTTATAAACTAGCTTGTTTGGGGCCAGCAGCGTCCTATAGGAATGTCAAGCGGCGTGTACTTGCGAGCTAATTCTGTAATTTTATATTTCTTTAATGAAAGTCATATTTAATGAAGGTAAAATTAGTTTCAACATTTTTGTTTGGTTAATATAACCCAAATATCTTTCTAAACATGCAATCAAGACAAATCATCACTTACACTGCTAGTTTGAATTATTTTTTTTCTATGCTATCTTTGATATTCAGAGAGCATTTTCCAGTCCTCAATTCATACTAACCATAACGCATGGCTGTGGCTTACCATATCTGGACAGTGCAGCTTTAAACCCAAAAATACTTTGGCTTAGTATTTTTTCAAGGGCATACTAGCAAAGAGAGGCTCATACAGGGAGGGTGCTAATGCATTACAGTTTGGAGCATGCCGCCACCTTGAACACGGGTTTTTCCACTCCAGTCAGTGTTGGGGTTTTTCTGATTTTTTTCCCCCTTGAGTTGGGAGATGGGCTTCTTAGAAGACATCTCAGCGTGAAATCAGAATAAACTGGGAAGCAGCGTGTTCTTAAATCACAAGAACGTTTTATGCAGTGTTTCCCTGTAGAAAATTATTTCAGGTTATTAAAAATAAAATTTCCATTTATTCTTGTGTAGATCCATTATATCATTTAAAGGACTGTAGAATCGATGATGAATATGCGCGCCTTGCAGAAGAGCGACCCCCAGCTCTCTACTGTACCTGGCCACTCCAGGGGCGGTGTCACCCCTAATGAGCCTGTGCGTCCCAAGGAGCCGCAGGGCTGCCTTCCCCACCGCAGCGCCTCTGTGTGGCGCCCTCGGAAGCGCGGCCCCGCCTGCCCACGTTCCCTGGCGGCCTCCAGCGCCGGCTAGCTGGGGTTTCCGCCCGCGCCCGCGCTCCCTGCGGCCCGAGATCAGGTCCCCTGACGGAGCCCACGCCGGCCGCGCGCCCTGCGTGCAGCAGTGGGTGCTGGCGGGCGGCCGCGGCGGGCGGCTGGGCCCTCCCCCGGGTGATTTCAGCGCCCAAGGTGGAAATGCGGAAGTTTCCCGCCCCGACTGACAGATGAGGCTCGCCGGCTCGGCATGCGCGCCAGCGGCTCTGAGGCGCCCCGAGACCCCGCTCCGCGTCCCCGCACTCCGAGCGGCCAACGCGGCACCGACCCGGCATGGCCACGCTGCCCAGCGCGGAGCGCCGCGCGTTCGCGCTCAAGCTCAACAGGTAAGGCGCGCCCGGACCGACGGCGAGCGCCGCCTCCTCCTCCAGCCCGCCGGGCCCCGAGAGCCCCGGCCAGGACTGCGGTCCCCGCGCTCGCCCTCAGCCGCCCGGTCGCTTCCCCTCTCCTCGCCAACTTCCTCTGGCCCGCGCCGCCCTCGCGTTCCAGACAGGTGGGCTGGCTGGACCTGAGATAGGCGCAGACTTGGCTGCCTTGTCCCCCACAGAGTCCCACAAATCGCGCCTTCTTCAGACCGAACTTGGAAGCCCTGAAATGAGACTTCTGCTTTAAGGTAGCTGCTTAGAGACTTCTGCTGTCCTGAGTAGGGCTTTTTCCCCTTCTCATTTCATTACTCAAAAAAAAAAAAAAAAAAAAGTTTGGCTTCTGGTGACATCGCTATTTTTAATCCCTGGTCGGAAGGAGCCATGAAATGGAAAAAAGTAATTTTAAAAATTCTTCATTGAAATAAACAAAAAAGGAATGACCCGTGGCTGACAATTCTAGTTATATGGGCATTCACTCCAGCAAAGAGCTAAGGCGCCAGGACTTTTGACCCATCTTCCAGCTCATATCCAGTTCTGCACACACTAAATGTAAGCACTTTCAGTGCTCAAAGTTCTCACCAGAGGTGCTTTAGCTGCAGTTTTGTCTTCACTGGAAACTGCTGACAAATATTTGGGGCATTTTTGCCTTGACCTGAGAAAAGTAGGCTGTCTGGTTGTGAGATAATAGTTAACTCATTCTAAAGGCTCAGCTTCTTCCTATTCTGCTACCATCACAGCTCTAGAATTTTCCATTTTTCTTTTACTGAAGCCTGGCATAGGCTGCTCAACAGTAACATCATCTTTGCCCCTGGCAGTGTGTGAAGTCCCAGAATTGGGCAGAAGCCCAGAATAAAGAGGTGGTAAGAACTTCCAGAGGGTGTACTGAGCTTAGTGGAGATTTTACTTCCACCTGCTGTGTGCTTGTGAGCAAGTTATCTCTCTGACCTTACTGTTTTCATCTGTAAGATAAAAGCTTGGTTATTACTATGAAGTATATATTATTGTTTAAGGCCAAAAAGCAGTGATGGTGAACCCCTGGCATGCAGGCAGCAGTGTTTCTTATCGCTGAGTGCTCTAAAAAGCTTGCCATTGCTGGGTGGCATCATTTACATGAGGGAGCTTGTGAGAATTTTTTTCTGCATTAAGTTTCATGGCTGTTTCATGCTGGGAGGGGCAACTTGTTTGAGGCATTGATTGGGAAGATCAAACTGGAGTCACCGATGATGTGCCACTTGTGATAGTAGCCACTTCATACCTTGTGGGCATGACCAGGGAAGAAAGATATTATAGATCCTGTATTTGGATGGGGTTGCTTTGGGTTGGGTGGCCGAGACTTGGACTAAATGTAGGCAATTGTGCAGGTAGCTGTGCTGTTGGTATAGCCCAAGGGGTAAGAACAAAGGCCATATCCCAACACTTGGGAGGCTGAGACAGAAGCAACGTGTCATGAGCTAGAGTCCAGCCTGGGCTTTGTACTGAGTTCAAGACCACCCGGAACTACATGATGAGACTTTGTCTCAAAACACAAAACAAAAAAGAAAGGCCCTGGCTGGAATCAGATCTGCTTGTAAATTGACTCTTTGTTGCAAACTGTGCGACATTGGGCATATTACTTAATCTCTCTGAACTTTTCTTTATGTGTCAACTCTTCTTAAAATGCCCTCTAATGACTATTGTGGGGATTAAATGAAATAACAAGTACAAAGTATCTGTAGAGCCTCGCTCAGAATAAATGTTAAATAAAGGTTTATCATTGTCTGTATTACCATTAGTTTCATTGTCATCGTATTTCTAGCAGTGGCATCTGTGAAAGCAAAATGATGAAACTGGAGTGTGTTTCAACCAGTAACTGAGCTGTGAGTGGCACGTCCAGTGGCCAGCTGGGGTTTTCTTGGGGCCGATGTGCGCTCCTGTATACACTCTGTCCCTGAGCTGAGAACAAACACCAAACACACTGAGCAGAACAGAATTTGTGGTGAAATCTGACCAAGTAGAGGCCACTCAGGTTAAATAGAATATAAAATATTCCTAATCCTCCTGGAAGAATATAGCTTTCCAAATTTCTAGTCTTATGGTTTTGTTTCTGCTTTTGAAGCATTTTGTACATGAGATGGGAAGAGTCAGGCCGAAAAGTTAGGCAGAGGTTATCGTTCAAAGAACAGACAGGTAGGGGTACCCATTAGTTCATTTAATGTTAAAGTTAACCACTTACTGGTCACTTACATGTTCCTGAAGCTATGCCATGCGCCTAGCAGATATCATTAGATTCTCACAGAAGCTCTATGAGACATATATAGTCTTGCACAAAAGAGGAAATGAAGCTTGGAGAGGTAGTTGTACAAGGCCATGTAATTTGTTCCAAACCATACAACCTGTAGTGGCAAAGCTAGGATTTCAGTCTGTTCCAAGGACAGTGTTTGACCCATGTTATTCTGATCCATATGTCTTAAGAATTTCCTCCAAAAGCAAATAAAGGATTAATTTTCTCAAAACTGTCATGCCAGTAGCAGCACCAGTCAGTGAGTGATTAAGGTAAACAATCTAACAATATGATATTTCTCAGTATGGAAGGTGGAAAAGAAAGTATGTTGCCTTGCATACCTATTAGTTTTTTAAATAGATCAAATTGCAGATGTAAGACAGTGTTGAAATATGGCCATTAGTACACACAGCATGCGTTCGTGTTTTCTTTACCTTTTTACTTAGAATAATAGAAACTATCCCTTACAAATATTTATAGAGTAAAACTAGTGTGCTTTCTATTAATGACGTATTGAAATCTGGTACATTAAAATTTTATTTGCAAAGAGTGCTGTCCACCCCAGCTTTAATAGTGAGTGAGGAGACTGAGCACCATTGCATAGTACAGGGTCAGCCCACACCGACATGGGGCCTTGAGAATATCTGCCAGAGACCATCTCACCATGCTTACCTTGGAGCATTCCTGCTTTTTTCTTTTTCTTCAGTACTAGGGAATGAACCCAGAGCCTTTGCACGGAGCCATGCCCCAACCCTTTAAAAAGTTTATTGCACAATAGTGTCTTGCTAGGTCAGTTGAACTTGCAATGCTCCTGCTTCATCCTGCCACAGCGCTGGTATTACAGGCATGCACCCCCATCCCTGGCTTCCTCTCTTCTATAAAGCCTAAGTTCCTTGTGTTGGAAATCGTCTCAGATGATTTCTTGGTTTGAACATCAAGGTACAGATAATTGTACAACTTATTGTTCTTATGCATTTCTCTGCAACCCACCGCACAGGCCAATGTAGGAGAAAGATCTATCACTAAGCTTTTCTAAGTCAGAAGGGTGAAATTTCATTTCTCTTGAACATTATACACTTAACGTTAGTGTAAGTTAGTTGTCATTGATTTGAGTACAAAAGAAAGACTAGATATAATTAGGCAGTTAGTACATGGTTTCCTTTGGGATGTCTGGCATTGATTCATTAAATGCAATAAAGCAGTACTTGAAGAATTACCCAGTCTTCTTAATTACCTTTCTTTCTTTTTTTTTTTTTTTTTTTTTTTTTTTTTTTTTTTTTTTTTTTTTTTTTTTTTTTTTTTTTTTTTTTTTTTTTTTTTTTTTTTTTTTTTTTTTTTTTTTTTTTTTTTTGTCTTTTTAAGACAGGGTCTCGCTATGCAGTTGAGGCTGGTCCTGAGCTCACTTTTGTAGCCCAGGCTGGTCTCGAACTCGCACCAATCCTGCCTCAGCCTCCCGAGTGCTAGGATTACAGGCATGCGCCACCACGCCCGGCCCTTTCTTTCTTTCTTTTCTTTCTTTCTTTCTTTCTTTCTTTCTTTCTTTCTTTCTTTCTTTCTCTCTTTCTTTCTTTCGTGCTTTGGGGAAGGGTCTACAGCATGTTCAGGCTCTCAGTACTAGATAGACTCATAGTGATCCGCCTATTCACAGCCTCCCAAGAACTGGGATTACAGGCATGCATGACCATGCCCAGTCTCAGTGCACAGTCTCAGTATGCCTGGGGTCGAGGCCAGCATGTCAGGCCCATGGGTCTAACCTGTGGTCCCTGTGCCTGCTTTCAGGTACTTTACTCTGTTGAGCTATTTTGCTGGCCTTTTTTTTTTTGAAATTCAGGGCATTCCTAGATTATTAAATTATTACTATTTCTGTGAAAATTCATTAAATAAAATCTTGGTTTCTTTCAAACATAAAATAGATACAGAACTGGATCAAATATATTTTTTTTTCTTGTTTCAGAACTTTTGTTTGTTTATTTATTTATTTTTATGGCCAGCTCAGCCTGCCCTGAGGGCAGGGCTGGCACAGCATGTGGTGCTGGGGATCAAACCATGGTCCCTGCAGCCGCCCAAGCTTTCCTAAGCAGGCGCTTTAGACCACTGACCCATCCTGCCAGACCCTTGGATCAAATATTAAAGTAACATAAAAACTTAAAATAAAGAAAGCAAAAGTATAGAATGCAGTAAAAACAATCCTATAGACATTCAGAATT